>OMNN01058336.1:3038-13130 GCA_900302755.1 Chromis chromis
CACACACACACACACTCACACACACACACACACACACACACACACACACACACACACACACACATACATACATCATACACAGTTTTTCCTGCCTTTGCACATCCCACTCACTTTCTCTTCCCTACTTTCTCCCTAATCCCTTTTTCTCACTCTGTATTTCTATATTTACCCTTTTCTGCCCTATCTGTTTTTTTGCCCCCCATTCTCTCCTCTCTCTGAAGCTTCAGCTGTTTAAAGAGTCAATGCGGCAAATTCTACAGCTGTTACATTCTTTTGCAATTCATTTGATTTCATTTTTTCCAAATCTTACATAGAACATTTGTTGAAAAAGTTTATGAAAGATGTTGAAGAAGGTGACATTTTAGCGACACAGTTCACTTCTGTCTGCCAATCCAAACACACTTGTTGCAGGTGGCAAGAGTTTAGTTCCACGAAAAACCTATTCAACAAAAGAATGAATGCAATAGGTCTTTTCACATACAGGACACACCAACTGCAGTAAATTGCAGGTGTAAATAATAAAAATATTGCTCATGCTACAAGTAACTTAAAAATCTTAAACCCTAACAATGACACCTTGTTCCACTGAATGTCTTTATGATAAAACAATATTGACCTTTCAGAAATTTTGTGTGTTTATACTGAAGTAAACAAGTTACTGTCAGCTTGCTTCAGTCCCCTGATTTCTGAAACATCATGTAGAGAAAACAATGGATTTCTATAATCAAGGTATAGAGAGTTTTTAAAAAAAACAGTCTTTTATCCATCATCCATCCAGAGTCAGGTCATGGTGGCAATAGACCAAGCAGACATCATTCTCCCCAGCAACTTTTTCCACTTCCTCCTGGGGCATCTCATGGCGTCGCCAGGCCAGATGAGATATGTAATCCCTTCAGCGGGTTCTAGGTCCACCCCGGGGTCCCTTTCCAGTTCGACACACACAGAAAACTTCCAAGGGAAGGTGCTTTGGAGGCATCCCGGCCTCAGATGACTCCTTTCCTAACACAAAGGAGCAACGACTCTAGTCCAAACTCCATATAAGTGTTCCTGCCCCTCATCCTATCTGTAAGGCTGAGCCCAGCCACCCTAAAGAGGAAATTCATTTCAGCTGCTTGCATTTGCATTCTCATTCTACTCAGAGGTCATGACCATAGGTGAGTTGGAATGTATTACAAATCGACTGGTAAATCGAAAGCTTTGCCTTCTGGCTCAGTTTTCCTGTGGTTTGGAAAGACACCCACATAACTGCTGACCGATCGATCAATCTGTCCATCTCACCTGAGATATTTAAACTCCTTTGCTAGATTTCTTCTTGAGAATGGAGCAGATTCCTTAGCTATACATTTTTTATTGTTGTGTTTCTTGTCTGCTTTTATCATGTACCTATGTGCCTGTGACTGAAATGAAACTAACTCTAAGAAGGCTCAGAAGCCGTTGTAAGAAATGTTCCACAGCAGTCTAAACCTACATACATCCCTACATGTAAACATGAATTTGGAGTAATCAGGTTGCTACGGGTTCTGATTTAAAGATTCAACTGCATTGTTGGTTTTTAATACAATCCTCCAAAGCTAAAGTCTTTAGAAACCCAGTACTGTTTTTAGGTCGTGTTTAATTTGGATGGACAGATGAGCATTTCTATCATTTTTGTGAGAGTTTTTCAGTTGAAGCATTTGTGATTCTGGGCCAACAGTGTAAACACTGATAGAGCATCTATCAGTGTTTGGAAGATGTGGCACCAATTTCCTTTTCTCCAGCTATGACGAGAACAGCTAAAAGCCTATTTTTTCCAGGAAAGGGTGCATTTGTGAGCTCATCTGGCTGCCTAAGTTGGAAAGGAGCAAAGTCAAAGTAGTAAGGAAACTTCATGAGATTCACTCTTCAGTCCAAACTTCCTTTGGCCTGCTTTTTGATTGTTTCTTCACTGTTGTCCCATTTAAGCTCACATGATTTTGTCATTCTCATGCTCTGGTTCTGCTTTAAAATCATCTAATGCATAACTGCCACCAGACATAGTAGACCATTATTCGTGGCCTCGGGTGCTTTTCCAGAACTGTTGTCCTCAAAACCCTCCACCTTTGAAGGAAATGCTTTTCTACACTAAACCCAGGTGCTGCACTGTCATGTTACTGCAACAATAAGCTGATAAAAACAAACTTCTGTCATGTCTGTATTTATTCATTGTAACAGTGACAAAGCAGTAACACTATAAAGTCATGGGGCTGGAAAAAACAACATCACCAGCTATCACTAGTATCCAGCATAGTGATATATTGGGCTCATTCTTTAGAAATAGTTTCTACTTAAATTCTGTCTTCCAAAATGTGCAGTTACAAAAGAGTGGATTGATTAAGATATAATACAAGAGGAGAGAGTTTAGTAGGAATCCATTTACAACACCATGGATCCACCTGCCAAAAACAAGAAGAAAAATGAGCACCATGATGTCTGGCAGCAGGTGTTTTTTATTATAACCTGGAAATTCTGGACTATGCCCAACACTAAATCACATTCACTGATGTTTTACAGTGTTTCACAGCCAAGTTATTTTCCCTGTGTTGGCACGATTAGCCTTTTTAATTCACGTTCCAACATACTGCCAATTTACTACCACTATAAGCATATTCAAGGTTGTCTTACCTGTAAGTTAAACAGCTTGGAGACTCTTCGATTGCTCCCAGGAATGCATGTAAATGTGAGTGACTGACAGTGGTGTGTTCAGGTTCCAGCAGCAGCGTTTTCTCTGAATTAAAATTGATTCATAATTAATGTAGTCAATAATTTGATGCATTAAGTTTAATTAAACATTAGCATCATTGCTGGAACACTTGTAGCCCATCTACACTTACTGATCTATCAATATTGAGTGTCTCTACATTAACAGACAGATTAATGATGCAAACCACTAACTCTGCTGGCATATTAGCAGTTCATAGTAGAAAGAGCATAGTTTAGTCGTATGACAGTAGTCTGTTTTCACATTATTAATGTTAAATCATAGGATTCAGTGGTCCAGATCAAACAGAACTAAAGTAAAGTCAAGTGATTGGTCGATTGGCAGAAAAAAAGCAACTATTTTGATTCTTTCAGTCATTTTTAAGCAAAAATAGTAAAACAATGCACAAGATTCTCGAAGTCCAGCTTTCCAAATAAGACGATTCTAGTTTTTAGGGGCTACAAAACATTTGAAGTACTCACCTTCAGATCTGCTCAGGTGTGATTAAAAAATGTTGACGTTCCATTTAAAGTTTAAAGATTAAACAATGAATAGGTTAATTGAAAACGAAGGAATCTTAGATGATTGTGAAAATAATTGTTAGTTGAAACCCTAAAGGAGAGTACATTTTTGACTTATTTTCATCAGGTGGACAAATACACAACACAGATAAGTAGTAATGTTTGCTCTGCATGTGTTGCATGTGTAAATATGCAACATTTGCTGACAAATTCACTGCTTTGTAGATTGTTAGTGTTGTGTTGTTGCACTGCCCCCTAGTCACCAAAAACGAATAAATGGGCATTATGTTTAGATTGGAGGTTAGCATTACAGTAAATATTAGATTAAATTTACTGTTTAATAGGTGGGGACCCGAGGAAGTGCGGTGGCCGCTGTCAGAATGTGACATCATCATGTGATGCGGTACATTTGCATTTGATGGTGCTGCCTAGCAACAGGGGCTCCACCCACAGACACCCAACAGTCAGGCTGAGGACCCCGAAAAGCCCCCGAAAACTTTTCCCATTCATCTGATCTGCTTCAAATTCACACTTCCTTGGTGTCCACAGCAATGCAGCGACTTATTTTGTAACAGATAAGATGGACAGCTGTTAAGATATCCAAAGAAAACAAACATACAGAGATTCCTTGATTTATTAGTAGGATAGTACATGAGCCATTTTCTCCCCAAGACACGCATTTTACACACTTTCCAGGGAATAACACACAGCTTCATATACTGAAATGAGACCATCAAAAAAAAAGAAAGGTTTATAGCTGCTTCCACTGTAATGTTGGAGAATGAAGCCCTCTTTAAAGAGCACTTGTACCTTTACAGCCTCTGGCAAAGACTCCAGTGACACAGAAGAATCAGCCTTTATTGCCATTTGTATGAATCCTCTGCTTCTTTAATGCAACAAGAAAGAGTGTTTCTCTCTGTGTGGAGTTCTTCAGCAATGAAACATTAAAGATTAGCACAGTTTAACACAGGGAGGTGTTGAAGTGTGTGGCACATCTGAGATTGAACACTGATTGAGTTTTCCATCAGGACCAGTGGAGATCCATCTGTTCCCCAGAGAGAAGTAACTTAATTTGTTTACTCAGCACCAACAAAGTGCTACTATCCATTAAGGTCTTGACAGTGTTGTTGTTTGTGGAAGTGGGCGTTTAAAAGGAGCGAGGTGCCACAAACACCTTTCTGTTCTATAGTGTTACGGTGCAAAGATTTCACAGTGAATCAATATCAACAGTTTTGTTTATATTAAAGTGCATTTGTTCCAGAAAAAAAGCCATGTGTTTCATCCAACTTTCCACTGGAGTTACATTTCTGCTGTGGGCCAACGTTCAGTGCCAATGGAGGAAGTAGTGCCTCCATGTAAGGTAAATTATACTGTGCATTTAAAGCACCACTATACATTCCATATATTCCTGTAGGCGCTAAAGGTGACATTGTACAGTGAAAACAACATCTGGTGTGACAGTGTTTGGTCTGAGGGTACGAGAACACCTCTGTCTGACTTAAATCCTCGACTTTACTGTACAGCCAGCAGCCAGGGGCAAATGTTTCTGTACAGATGAGGTTTATGATCCTCGTAACATAGCATGGCTTCATGTGACAGGTGACAAAACTACTGTAGCTACAGTAGGACAAACACGTATGTATATACATAGAAATGTATATCCATAGCGTACGCCGGCACACAAAGGTTTATTTTCATTTCAGATGAACCTGACCATTAAATCCAGGAATCTCTATATCTCTGTGAGAGTGTTTTTTACCCTATCTCGACAACCATACATCCAGTCTGCTTCAAACGTGACTGGTGTATCAGTGCAGTGTCGAGTTTGAAGCAAATAGCATGAATGGGGGCTGTTTGGGGCATTTTGAAATTAAATGAAATGAAATGAAAAGGTTTATTGTCATTTGTTTTCCAAGCAAACGAAATTTAATTTCTCCTACCAGGAGGAGAGGTCGCGCGCAGTTAGTCGCGCAGCCTTTTTAGGGGGGTCTTTTTGGGGTCCTCTGCCTCACTTTGGACTACCTATGGTTCAGAGCCTCTGTTGCCAAAGACTTTTTTTTTTTTAATTTCTCTATTCTAATGTTTGGACTCTTTGTCGTGTTCCTTGAGCTGTTTTTTGCAGCTTGGTGGGGAGCATGTCTAGGAGGGCTGTGGTAGGATGTGCTTGGTCTGCCACTCTGTTTAGCTGACTTGCTATAGTCACAGTAGCATCCAAATGAATACCAGAACCAAAGGTTTCCCAGCTGAGGATTGCATTGTGACTAGATGATGTTCTTCACTTCACCTATCAGTGGTTTGGATGTCTGTTTAATGTAACTGACAATTATAGAAACTGTCTGAGCTCTGCCCATGATGCTGCATGTAGCTCGGTTAGACTTGGATGCTGGGCTCTCAGTGGGAGTGCTAATTACCAAAGAAACGTTCCTCTCCTTGACGCTGAGCTGACCTTCAACACTGCTGCATTAACCACAAGGCTGACGGAGCTCACACGAGCTCCCACACACTCTCTGACACACACATACCACTGAGAAATACTGATCCTCTCCCACTATGGTAGACGAGCTGTTTTTCCATGGCCTATAACACGGAACACAAGGTCCTCCCTCTTCATCTGTCTCTAGCTCGAGGCGAATAGCAGCAACTGTATCCAACAACATGTTGGACTAAAGTACATATGAGCCCCAGTTCTGAAGCTGATTGAAAACTTTAAGATTAAATCAATTAATATGTAATGTTAAAGAGCCTCATAATAATGAGGAAACCATAAAGAGAACTTAAACCTTTTTAGTGTCTTTGAGCTCATTGTTTTGGTTTTACAAACTGCAGCCTTAATGCTGGTTCAGTCTCAAAGCTCACACCAACAGTTTTTATTAAAAGGGCTTCAATAATCAGCTGTACACTACCTGTTTGGAACCAATGAGCATGTAGAGATAATATTATCAGCCACCTGGTGAACACAGTGGACCATGTAGCAGCCAGATAATCAGATATTTTGCTAAAGAGTAGGCAAAACAGAGCAGAACTGGAGGGGATATTCGACCAAGACGACCAAGACGGAGATACTTAAATTTCAATATAATGAGGAATTATACATGAATTTATGTAAAGGTTATGTATTTATGTTTTTAAATTACCACAATCCAAAAGTGGCTTTATTTCATAGGCTCATTTTGAGTCGATTGTGTATCTGTAGGTCAGCATATATATAGCAGATTGCTGGAAGAGCGCTTTAATTTGGACATTTTACAGTTAAAGTATCAATCCCAATTTATGGATCCCAGTTATATGACTTACTGTGGATCAAGATCTGAGGTCTAATCGAAAAATCCGAACCCTCATGCTCAACAAGTTAGGAGCCACTGCTCTAAAGCAAACAGTATAGTAGAAATCAGTTCTTGCATTGCTCTTAGAAGGACATTATCTGTCTCTGCAGTGGTTCTCCTGATATAATTATGCAGCGTATGAAAAATAATAACTGGACATTCAGTAAACAGGGTGCTAAAGCTGCTGCCGGTGAAGATGCTCCTTACTGAAGAGTAACAGATGCTAAATTGGAAAACAACAAAGAATGCAAGTCTTCATCTGCCAACCTGTGCTCAGCTGCTCATTAACCATCATTAGGAAACCTGCATGTTTCACGTTTCACCCAGAACTCACCTTCATTACGCCAAACGACACCGATGCGTTTCACAGGTGATATTAACAGAGTTACAGCTGAGGGGGTGGAACCCAAACAGTAATTCAATTATCTGATTTGGTGTATGAAACGCCTCACTCTCAGACAGATGGGACCGCAGCTATACACAGAAAGGGCTATAGAAAATAATATGAAACAGAATGGAAAGACTGCTCATAATGCAAGCCATTAAGCTCCAGGCTTAAATATCCACTTTGGGTTCTGTGCAACAGGAACACAGTCAGGATCCACGGCCAAAAAATTAAAGGCAGGGTTGTTGCATTTTTGCAAATCTATCTTGTAATTTCAACCCAGTCCCCCTCCCCCAAAAATTATGTTCATGTGCAAGTAAACTGCATTCTTTTTATGTTTTGATGAAATGTATTCTCTTCTGGAATACTTTTTTTTTTTTACATATCCCAAATACGTTTTGAACCAAGATAGTTTTACCTTCTTTTTTTTTTTTATTGCATCAATGTTGATCCTTTTCAGTAAACCAATCATATAGACCGATCAGCCACAACATTATGACCACTGACAGGTGAAGTGAATAACATTGATTATATTGGTACTATGTGGTGTTCTCCTGGAAAACCTTGGATTTTAACATCCGTGTTGATGAGACTTAGACACCCAAATAAACATTGTCCCAGAACAAGCACACTCCCTCATGCAAATGGAAATTCCAAATGTCACTGGCCTACCCCCGCAGGAAAATGCACCCCACCACATGGCAAAAACATCAAACAATCAGGAACATTTTGAGGAACATGGCAGTTGCCCAAGATGTTGATTTGACCTCCAAACTTCCTAGACCCCATTCTGATCAAGCATCAACAGGATGCAGTGGAACAAGTTTGATTGAGAGAGGCCCCACTACACAACCCAGAGTAAGGATCCACTTCCAACGTCCTGGTGCCAGACCCCATAGGACACCCTGAGAGGTCCTCTTGTCCATGCCCAATGGTTCAGAGCATTTTTGAGCACATAAGGGGGGCCAACACAATATTAGGCAGGTGGTCATAATGTTATGCCTGATTGGTCTATATTAGATGGAGCGGGACTCATCACCCTGGAAACCCAGAAAATAGAGGCGAAGCTTCAAACGTATTGTGAAAGGATTGTATTTTAACCCAAGCCATGACAACTAATTTTGGTGCCTAAATTTAACCAAGCTTCCAATATGTACGCAGACTTTGTGGCATCTTCAAGCTGCAGTCTTTTCCTGCTATATCACTGTATTACCTTTTAGGGAGAAAATTTGTTTCTTTAAAAACATAAATTGAACTGCAGTTTAGTTGTATAGAAAGACAATTTTTGGAAAAACAGTGTTTTCCTCCAGCTTCAACACCGGCCTGATTATGTGGACTTAATGGATCTTTCAAACCGGAAGCCTTTTCTAGTACATGATGGGTGCATACATACGATTCTAAACAAAATTATGTTTCTTCCAAAATGTAAATGTTTGGCTGTATAGGAACATAATTTTGTGGGGACCAAGTTGTGTAAATTACTTTATAATATATCTGGCATTATTGCTGAAGACATTTCAGATTCAACTCCAGTTGTCTGGTTCAAATGGGAATCAAACTATTTGTAATGTGATGTAAAACTACAAAAGTATTACACATGACAATAAATATAACATAATCCTGCTAAAAATAATTAGGCCTGTTTCTATTGGCCAACACTGTTCTACTTTTATTGCTATTATTCACAGAATGTGGATCCTACACGCAGGCAAGTGATGAAAATAATGATGCAGATGAGTAACCAAGCAATTAGATTGTGTTGTAGTTGTTTTAGAAGAAAAAAAAGTTAAGATAAACATTTTTCCCCTGGAGGTTTTTGATTATTAGTCCTAAAAGTAGATTTGTTGTTCATAAATAACACTGTGACTCACATGCATGAAAAATAAAATAAAATGCATCTCTGAAACTCACATTTTCAAACATTTGACCTGACTACGGCCCCGACCACAGCTTCACGCCTGGCTACAAGTTTTTTTTTCACTTCTTTATTTTGAACTGTATAACAAGATGTTTAAATTCCACCTGGAAGTGTGTGTGTCCCTTTCACACAGCAGACTGTGGACGTGGGTGGGAGTGCTGAGGAGGTTGTGTTTACTTGTTAACAAAGAGTCCTGAGGCTGAATCAGACAGCGGGGCTCCCAAAATAGACTCTACAACCCAGACTGTAACAATGCAACTCTCCCTGTGTGTGTGTGTGTGTGTGTGTGTGTGTGTGTGTGTGTGTGTGTGTTTTTTGTTTTCTTTAGATTTCCTTGCATAAATTCAGGAAGTGGCAATACACATTCTGTTTAAGACACTTGATGAGAGAAAGGGGTGGGATATAAATAAGATTTTCTTCTTCCCACTCCTTTTTAAGGCACAAATTGTATACAAATATTTTTTTTTGTGTGTGTAAATGCTATTGTAATGAATAATGCTGCCTGAAATAAATGAAAAAATGAAATGAATGAAAACTATAAGGCAAAAGGGAAACTTGTGTCTTTTTCTTTCTCTTGTTCTACATTGGTGCCTCCGGGAACGTTTCCTCTGCTTTATATCCTCGTCTACCTTAGTTTTCTTCCTCCTCCTCTCCACCTCGGCCGACCCCTGCTCCCTCCCCCGTTTGAATTTTGAGTCATTTTTGACACAATTTGAGTCCTTATGGACAATTTTAACTATTAATGGACCGATTTTGAATCCTTTTTTGACAGATTTTGAGTAATCTTGGACAAATTTAAAGATATTTTGTAACAAATTGTTTACTCCGTTTAGTTTCACTGATCACAGCTTTGCTAACAAGTCATCTTGAACAATGTTGGAGTCAGTCTGAAAGAATCTGAAGTAACTTTGGTCAATTTTTGAGTCATTGTAGGCAGGTTTTCCTTATGTTTGATATTGTTTTAGTCATTTTAGACACAGTTTGGGTTCTTTTGGACAATTTTTCAATAATTATAGACCAATTTTGAGTCATTTTGAACAAATTTTGAACATATTTTGAGTCGTAAATATTATTTAATGTCTTGTTTTGTGTGTTTTGTGTGTTTTCTTTAGATTTCCTTGCATAAATTCAGGAAGTGGCAATACACATTCTGTTTAAGACACTTGATGAGAGAAAGGGGTGGGATATAAATAAGATTTTTATTCTTCCCACTCCTTTTCAGGCACAAA
>OMNN01058338.1:3947-14865 GCA_900302755.1 Chromis chromis
GGCGGGGTGGGTATTACACACACATATACACACACATGCACACAATATTGCAGTCACTTTTGAGCATGTTGTTGCATACTTCCTGGTCATGGTCCACTGATTGTTCAACATCCTCCTGATAAATGATCAAAGCATTTTGGTTGGGAATGTACACTGTTGTTTAGTGATTGTAGAGTAGAATGTATTTACTCATAGGAAGAGTAAACTTGCTTTTTTGTAGAGAAGCATATATACAGAATATATATGGATAAATACATATATATACATCTATATATCTTTTGAGCTACTTGTGCGTGAGGGTTGTTTTTTGGGCGCATCTACCCTGTTAGGAATCATATTTCTTTCCCCCTTTTTTAATTTTTAATCAACGATGTTTTAACGAAAGTAGCGTCTTACGAGTGATGAGTGTTTTGTTTTTCCTGTAAATATGATTTTTTTTTATTCTTATTTTTGACATAAAGGGGATTTAAAAGAAACCGTTTAACGATGCTGCCTATGAAATTATAAATTATAAAGTGATACCTGTTCACAGAATCTATTTGATCGGTTAAATTATCAAAGTAAAAATTGTGTGACATGTTACGAGGCCACTGGCGATGAATGATGAGGGTAATTCGGCCTCCCTGTATTGATCGTTTTGATTAGTAGCAACATTCACAGCAGTGATGATCTGTGGTTGTCACTGCTCTTGACATAACCTATGCTTGACGAATTGAAAATAAACCTGAGAAAGTGCTGAAATCTATATGTGAGTATTTTATTTCATGGTGACTGATGGAGAGGCTGGTGTGTGAGTGAATGTATGATGAGTAAATGATGGGTATAAGCCTGCCATTTCCAGTGCATATTTTCACATCTGTGTGATAGAGAGTAGTCTAACTATGTTTATGATTCATGACATGTTAACAAGGTAAAGAAAAAAAAAATTGATTTTCAGTGGAGGGAATCTTCAAGACGTAGAGGAAGCAAGAAAAGGAATTGCACTTAGGATACACAGTATTAAATGTACTAGTACAGTCAAAACAAACAATAGTTTGTGCATTTAAAAAAGCACACAAGAAATGGTAGAAGCGTATATTTACCATGTTGCTGTTTGAGTTAAAAATGCTAACATGCTAGGGCGCCCCGATACCCTAACGGTTATGTCGCGTGACCCAAGTGCTAAGGTATAGCGGCTGTCCTGGGTTCGATTCCAACCTCGGGCGTTTACCGCATGTCCTTCCCCACTCTCTCCCGTTTCTGACTCTATCGACTGTCCTATCTAATAAAAGGCCAAAAATAAATCTTAAAAAAAATAATAAAAATACTAACATGCTAATGCTTAGCAGGTATAATGTTCACCCAATTGGCTGAAAAATGAAGCCAGTGCAGAAGTGCCAAAAACTGTAGTTCCTCAAATGGCCACTTGAGGCTGCTCAAAAAGTGAGTCAATCCCCATTGACCTCTAGTTTAAAAACCCCCAAATTATATCAGAAATAAACGTGTTTACATCCTTGTAAAAAAAACACAGTTTTGGTCTCTGTTGCTACATTTTCTGTTCATGACAACTGTGAAGGGGAAGAATTTTTATTTAACTCATCCATTTAAATTGAATTATGGCTTATGGCTTGCATAATTAAGGGAGTGGCAGTTTTGAGTGAGAGGTTTGTGCCATCGTCCCTGGCCCTCCTCATCCCCACACATGTTCCACCTCTTTGTTCATTTTTGGATTAGCCAGGAGTTTAGAGGAGTCGGGTACTGCTAAGATGGCAACAGCCAGTGCCAAAACATGGGCTTAAAAAACGCAGTTTGAAAACCTGTTGGTGACGTCATGGAGGGTTCGACTCTCTCTTTATATGCAGTCTGTGTGTTCACCATCTTAGTTTTGCATGTGAGCAAGCTAACATTGGATAATCAGCACTTAACAACAACATGTGGCGGAGGTTGATGGGAATATCATTAGTTGGTATGACATTGGACTATAAATATAAAAGATGGATGTAGCCACTGTGATGTCACTCATTGGTCTGTGGACTAGTTTGCATTTGACTCTCGCCATCTTGGTTTTTGAAACAGGATGTGACACGCAAAGAGTGGATCTGACTGAAAACACTAAGAAGTCACATGGTAGCCCTTTCCCTAAACCATATCCTGCTTTATTGTCTACTTTCCTCTAAATGGAATCATAATTTACTAAATTAACATCATACTGTATTGAAGGAGACTAACTAGCAATTGAGAGCATAAACGTGATAAGAAAATGCTTACTGAGGTGACAGATCAGGTGAAAAGTAGGTTCATATTCTCATAGACCTCTTTACAATTAGACGTCTTTTTGCCACTAGAGGAGTCGCCCCCTGCTGGCTGGTAGAGAGAAGGCAGGTTTAAGGCATTTTCTTCATTGGCTATACTTTTCAAATTGGAGACTGTGTCCATCTTTTATGTACAGCTTATGTATTAGACAAATTTAAACTATGACCAGATGGTGTAGATCTGTACAAAAATCAGTCCAATTAGGGTCTACAAAAGTGTCACCATTTCAAGCAGCAGAATTCACGTATGCATTACAGCTTACACTTTAGGTCACATTGTAGTCTTTAAGCAACATCTGGGTTTGGTTTTGTATATTACATGTACATTTTCATCGTAGTTCCACCTTAAACTGCCTTCTGCTACATTCTGACACCTAATAGTGATAACCCTTATACCATAATCACAGAGTCGAGGTTATTGCCATTAATTGGCAAGTTTGTCTAGGAGTTTCAGCACATGGTGGTTCAGCAGTACGAGCTGTCATTCATCTTTAGAGCAGCTCTGCTGATGGCTGAGTCTGAGTATCCAGTGACATCTCCAGCAGTCAACACCATCAGCACACAGCCACAGCCGCCAATCATCCTGCCAAGCGATGAGTATTTGTGGACATGAGCGTGTTTTTTCAGAAAAAAGAACTATTGAAGAAAAAACATGTGCTTTTGTCCGAGAGAAAGAAAACAAGACGGAGAGGATGGAGCCAGACGATGACAGTGATCCTGACAAATTAAACCCTGCTCAGTATAACTAGATTGTGTCAAACGTGGCAGAGCTGTGGAAGTATTTACTTTTTAATGGCATCAATTCCTGCTTAAAGCTTGCTTTTTATAGTATTATTTCCTTTCAAATATGACAAAAAATTAGGGCATTGCAGAAAGAGGTGTCAAAAACCTGAATGTAATGCTGTGTTTGCATGTCAGCTCCCATTAACATGATAAAACCTAAACACAACAAAACAACTATCGACTGTGAAGAGTTTGTTTGACAATGAGTGTTTAAAAGTGGAGGAGGATGAGAAAAAGGAACAGAAGCTGTTTAACAGAAGCAGAAATATGGATGACAGATCACAGTTTGGAGATAAAAGTTGGCCGTGTGCCTTTGCTGGCTGTCACATTCCCTGATCTCATAGTTATGTACAAACTAATCTGGAGAACTAATAGGACACAGTATCCCAGAGGCATCTGTATGCACGCTGCAGATTTATCCAGCGTACGGCAATAAATGACCTTGGACTGCTGACAACTTTTTAAGATGACCTGTATTGTGTTTCAGCGAGTAACAGGAAACTGAGGATGTTCTCACAAATCAGATTAACTTGACAGGACTCATTCCTCCCTCCTGACACAGGACATCAGTGCCTGTTTATAGATGACAACATTGCTGGTGAAGATTTAACGAGGCCTGCAAACGGCGAAAGCCAAAAAGCTATCAATACAAGTTGACAGCTGTTTGAAAACACGCACATATTCAGTAGCTTTTTTAATATGAATGCCTTCGTTGTAGGCGACTCTGGTGATTATAGAGCTGTTTGCAACATATGAACTGACATCAGACGAGTGTATTAGTCTGCAGTGATGGTTTCAGAAGGTTATGTAAACATTTAGATATTATAATGGGCATGATACACGGATCAGGCATAGCATTAAAACCACTGACAGGTGAAGTGAATAACATTTATTATATTGTTACTATGTGGTGTTCTGCTGGAAAACCTTGGATTTTGCCATCCGTGTTGATGAGACTTAGACACCCAAATAAACATTTTCCCAGAACAAGCACACTCCCTCATGCAAATGGAAATCCCAAATGTCATTGGACTACCCCAACAGGAAAATGTACTCTACCACATGGCAAAAACATGATTGAAAACATGACAATGGCCCAAAATGTTGATTTGACCTCCAAACTTCCCAGACCCCATTCTGATCAAGCATCAACAGGATGCAGTGGAACAAGTTTGATTGACAGAGGCCCCACTGCACAAGCCAGAGTACCCAAAGGATCCACTGCCAACGTCCTGGTGCCAGACCCCATAGAACACCCTGAGAGGTCCTCTTGTACATGCCCAATGGTTCAGAGCATTTTTGACCACATAAAGGGGAACAACACAATATTAGGCAGGTGGTCGTAATGTTATGCCTGATCAGTGTATCTTGACGCCTTTGCATCTGTGAATAAAGCTACGCCTGCCTACAAACAGGACAGAGGTACAAGCTTCAGAACCATTTAAATACCTTTTTAGACCACATTATTGTCAGTGTAGTATCTACTGAACTGATTCGATGTTGGTGGTCAAAACATGCTTTTGGTTATAACTCAAGAATTTATTCACTAATTATGTCAAAATTTCACATGATTGTCTGTATATCTAAAAGTTCAGAGGTCAAATTTGGACCAACATGGATGGAAACTGCAACTTAGCATGTTGGTGGAAGTATAAAGCATGAGGTGGTTGCTGGACAGTGCAGTGATGTTCAAAGAAAGTGTGTCACCTAGTACTTTATTCATAGGAATTTCACAGATAAGTTAAGCCAAACCTAACTAATATCTGAAAGGTGCTTTTCCAAAATGAGATTTTCCATATCGAACAGTTTGGTAAACACAAAGTCAAGTACACAAGTTGTTTGTTATCTTTAGCTGGTAGCCAAAACTAACATTTTTAAAAACCATTCAATAACTCCTAACTAGCAATAGCTCCTAACTATGTGAAAACCAGCAAAAATGCTCTCTCACTACATCTAGGGTTCCTCCACTCCCAGTCCTGAACAGATTGGCAAGGGTCAACAGGTTAACCATGGTCCAGATGTGGTCACATGAGCATTACATGCATTCAGTTAGAAATTTCCATCACAGTATCTATAGTTGAAAGCTCTCCGGTTGCTTTAGTTTACTATTTTAAACGTAAAACTCAAAAGTCATTTTGCCCAACAGCTCTTGCAGAACGTGCTCATATGGCTGAAACTAACAGATGCTGCAACATTACATCATCACTTGTTAACTTTATCTGATGCAATTGATAAGAAATACAGTCATATACTTATTATTTAAACAACAAGTAGAATTTTAAATGGTGATGCCCTTTTCTAAAACATCAGTGTACATTTATGAGCCTTTGCATGGTTGGTATCAATTAATGCTTTCTTTATTTGTGCAAAAGTAGTTTAATTGTAATGTTGTTGTAATGGGTTAGGGTTTAAGAGTTAGCTAGGTAGAGTGTTTTTGCACATGTTGTCTCAGTTTAAAGAGTTCAAAGAGTCAGAACAGATACATTGCATACAATAAAAAGAAAGACATTCTTGCGAAATCTTTGGAAAATTGACAGAATCTGAATTCAACTATACTTTCAGGTCAGTTTTTGTTATATATGTAAATTGTTCAGGTTGGATCTTAAACCTGTTGCGTACCTTAGAGGTTCAGAATATTCCAGACATTGGTTTCTCTCGCAGAAAAGGTTAATTGCCCAATTTTAGTCAGAGTCAGAGTGAAATAATGTTTATAGAAGAGATATATGGATATATATCTGATATATAGAGATATTCATGGAGAAAGATAGGTCTCAGTAAAATATAACGGACAAAAAAACGAATTACTACTGAGTTTAATTTGACTGCTTCATTGTCAGGATCTCATGCTTTTAAGTTGTCGTGGCCTGCAGGGCCGTCATGATTAGTTACACAAAGCTTTTCTCACAATGACAAGTCAAAATATTTGGCTCAAAGGATAAAGACCCACTTCACACCAGTTTAACTATTCATACCGTGTACTCATGCCCCTTTGAAGTTTTACCTTTGTGTTACTTTTCGAAGTCACCCCAAAAAACAACTCTAGATTTCTACAAAGTAATCAAAACTATAAAGCGTAAAAACGTGATAGCACAACCCCTTCAAGTCGTTAAATGTACCTTCAGCTGCAATAACAGCATTGAGCCTGTGTGGATAGGTCTCAATCAGCCTTGCACATCTGGACACTGCAATTTTACCCCATCCTTCTTTGCAAAACTTCTCAAGCTCTGTCAGGTTGCACAGAGATTGTGAGTGAGCAACTCTTTTTAATGCCAACCACAGATTCTCAGTTAGATTGAGGTCTTGGCTCTGAATCGGCAGCTCCAGAACCTCACCTTGTTGCTTTGGCTGTATGCTTCAAGTCCGTGTCTTACTGGAAAATAACTCTTCCCAAAAGTCACAGTTTCCTTGCAGACTGCATCAGTTTGTCCTTGAGGATTCCCCTTTACTTTGCTGCATTCATTTTACCCTCTACCTTTAAAAGCCTTCCAGTGCCTTCTGCCGAGAAACATCCCCACATCAAGATGCTGCCACCACCGTGCTTCACATCATGATGCTGCCACCACCATGCTTCACATCATAATGCTGCCACCACCATGCTTCACAGTGGAGATGGTGTTTGTGAAAATTTACAGTGCTTTGTGTCAGACAAACATAGCATCTGGTCTGATCTTTTCAGCAGTGGCTTTCTCTTTGCCACTCTCCTATAAAGTTTTACTGGATAAACAATATTCAACGATTGCTACATGTGGATCTTTTGTTGTTTGGATAAGAATTGTTGCATCTAAACATGCTCCACAGATCACAGGAGGCAAAAAATGTACGAATGGAAAAAAGCTGCCTGGTTATAGTAAATCATCACATTCAGCTTCAGTTCTGACCTTGATCTTCCAGCCAGCCAGCTCTACCTTATTCTCTTTACCACAATGAATTCAGATCCACAGTAATTGCTATCTTACCTGGTAAGCTACGGCGTTTGTAGTCTGAAGAATTGTGTTTAATCTTTAAACTCTTTGACTTCTGTGAAACTTTTTTGCGGCCAGATTCTCTTTTTTTTGTACTATGAGCTCATAAATGAGAAAATATCAGGCTACAAAAGCGCAGGTTTGGTGGATTCCCCTGCTGATAATAATGTGAACGAGGGATTGAAACCGTCTGACATAAAAAAAATTGAAGCCTCGCAAATGATTTGGGGAAGAAATTCTCATTATTTTTCTCAACATTCCACGTCTGACTTGAAAACCGTAATAATCAGATGTCATGGATTTGGAAAACGGTGTGTTTTTCCTTTGAGAATGCCCTCAGGATTAATTGTTCATTAGGAAGGAAATGATAGCAAAGTAATTGGCCACAGCAAAGGAGTGTGAAATTTCAACTCAAGCAAATATATTTTCCTGAACAGGTGGAGGCTCTGCTTTGTTCAGACTCCTCACCTGAGTGAACGAGATAGCAGAGATGAGACTAACGAGATTAAACGCTGGGGATTTCATCTGGAAGGGACAAAAACCCAAACACTCCCACACAGACCATCCAAGGGAGTGAAGAGGGGAGAAGTTATGTATTAATGTTAATGCCACAATGTAAACAAGTAAAAATCAAGGAAAATGTAGACAAATATGACCAATAAAACATGTCTGGACTCAGACTTGGCTACATTTAGTGTTTTCTTTTTGTTGTTGTTTTCTTGAAGGTACTCATAACAGCAGTGTGTCAGTGAATATTGTTTTCTTATTTTATTGTCAGGGCCTGCTTCACATTAATAATAATAATAATAATAATAATAATAATGCATTGGTTTTATATAGCGCTTTTCTAGACACTCAAAGACGCTTTACATTGCATTATTCATTCACTCCATATTCGATGGTGGTAAGCTACGTATGTAGCCACAGCTGCCCTGGGGTAGACTGACGGAAGCCAGGCTGCCAATCTGCTCCATCAACCACCACCAACCACTCCCTCTCACATTGCATTCACCCAGGCTTCCTGGTGTTCCCTCATGGTTTCCCATCCAGGTACTGACCAGGCCCTACCTCGCTTAGCTTCCGAGACGGGTTCGGGCAACCACAAGGCGGTATGGCCATACCTAAGGATTGGGTAGAGACCATGGACTAGATGGACGTAGCCTCTTGGTCTGAGAAGTGTAGCTGTTCCCTGCTTCAAACACTCTTTTTCTAATCTCCCTTTGTTTCTTTATGTCTCAGATCTGAGGTCCACGCCTAACTGTTCAGGCTGTCTTGATGTGACTCTGTACAGTGAGGAGATCAGCAAACTGAAGAAAGAGTTTGAAGACATGCAGAGAATGATACTGGGACAGGAGCAGGTATGAATTATTTGAAAAGAAGTTCATATAGCAAAGGTTAAGGTTCAACCGACAGTCCAAACCCCATAGCAGCAGCAAAACCTCTCTAAATCCTGATCTGATTCCTCTCCAGGTCCTGGACCAGTCCTCCCAGACCCAGGTCAACCTGAAGGCCACGAGCAACCGGCTGACGCGTGACATTCAAAACCACCTCTTGTCGATCAAACTTCTCAACCAGTCGCTGGAAAGATACCTGGATCGGGTGGAGGGCTGGAAGGAAGTGATTGAGGAAACTGAAGAGAAGATGAAAACGTTGACGGAGGATCAGTATGACGTCAAAGCTACAGCACAGCAAGTTAACACCACAGTGGCGCTCAGGTGACTAAAAAGCTGGAGAAGACATACACTGTAAACACAAATATCAACAGCAACTGATATTTGCTGATAAAGTTTTATCAACCTTCATCAGTACACTATCTATGCCTACAAGATCAATAAAATAGTTTCTCAGTAGCTGTGCAGTATGTGGTCATGATGTTTTAAGCCAGGGTTATACTATCTGTGCACTCTAAGGTCTGCTTGGGTCCACATAACGTAAATTTCGTCATCTGCCCAAGTCCCTAAGTCCATATTGCCATTGTAGCCTAGAGGCCACAAATGTTGGGCTACACACAGATGTCCTGCAGGGGTCTCCATGTACAAAATGTCTGACTCTTGTGTACTCATTATTGCTGACACATTTTCAGCTAAATGCTAACATAAGCATCCTAACAAGCTCAAAATAAAATAAAATAAGCACAAAGTTCAGCAGAGGCTGAATGTCACTGGTTTCAGCACCCAAGTATTAAACATAGTCAGAAGATGACCTCATGGAGGTGCCAGATGAAAGTCAGAAGCTCACTGAAGTGATTACAGCTATCCTGAATGGGGAATGAATATATGCGCCAAATTTCCTGGTAAACCATCCAAAACATTTCACTCTGACATAAAAATTAATTGTAATTTTGCCTCTAAGTTCATAAGATTCATCGTCTGGATATCATAAATATCTGTGTAACATTTCATTGCAATCCATCCAGTAGTTATTTAGATACTTCAGTCTGGACCAACCTCATATTGTAATCCCACATTACACTGTTCCCAGCATTATGTGAAGACTACCCTTTCATCGATTGCTTCTCTCATGTTCTCTGTGCTCCCTCTGCTCTGCAGCACCATGTGGATAGATGCCTTGCAGAGGAAAGCAGACGAGG
This sequence comes from Chromis chromis, assembly GCA_900302755.1. Taxonomy (NCBI): domain Eukaryota; kingdom Metazoa; phylum Chordata; class Actinopteri; family Pomacentridae; genus Chromis; species Chromis chromis. The sequence continues at coordinate 13,574 of OMNN01058338.1, forward strand.
AGACTCTCGTCCTCCAGAAGCTGACCACTGACTGGCAGAACTACAGTCGAGTTCTGAGCGCCATGAAGTCCAACACGAGCACCACCACGCAAACTATGCGCTTCCTCCAGAACAACATCATAGCAGATCACCAGAGAATTGCCATGTCCAATGAGGTGTACTACGACCTCACTCAGCAGGTTGGTGTGTGTTTGGTTAAACTTATTTAAACATGAATAGTTCCATAAAAAAATACACGTATTAGAAAAACTAGAATGCACTCAAGCGAGATGCAGACCCACGCCGGATGCCTTCCTAAACATGGAAGGTAGCCCTGTGACCTTGGTCTTTGACCTTTCGACCCCAAAATTAATGGGTGACCATGGTATGTCAAGATCAGCATCTGTGCAGAGTTTGATTATCCTATCTCAATTTGTTATTGAGTTATGGTGTGGACATACTCACCCACATACAGACAGACAGACAGACGAATGGCAGTAAGTTCAAGGTCCAAGGTCAAAGATCAAGGCAAAGAGGTTCAATGTGGTAGTCCTACCCTTAGAAGTTCATCATTGCAAGCTTATATAGTATATTATAAGGGGATTTTGCACTAAGTAGCCCTGCGACCTTGACCTTAGACCTTTTGACCCCAAAATTAATGAGTGACCAGGGTAGGTCAAGATGAACATCTATGCCGAGTTTGATTATCCTATTTGTATTTGTTCTCGAATTATCGTGCGGACATAGCCACATACATACATACATACATACATACATACATACATACATACATACATACATACATACATACATACATACATACAGACATACAGACAGACAGACAGACAGACAGACAGACAGACAGACAGACAGACAGACAGACCCACGTCCCGACTTCGTCGACGTGGGTAATAAGAGCTGTGATTGTGTAATTGACTAATGTACCCTTGTATCAAACTGCACAATTTCAGGTTGAGAATGAAAAATCTTTGCAGCCTAAACCCCAAACTAGTCTTTCAATAGCTTTTGTAGTCTGTGTTCTTGTACTTGTACATAAATCTGCAGGGGCAAGTTTAGACTCTGAGAGCAACATCGTTATTGGAAGGTGATGACAGATTTTTTAAAAGATTTTAAGGTTTACTAAATAACTGAGCTTGATCTAGTAGTTCACTCAAAGTTAGGATCAAATACAAGGTCATGTATTAGCTCAATAAAGGTCCCAACAAGTACTGAACTGTGTGTTTGTATTTGTGCAGGTGATGAACCTGCAAATGCAGCTTGACAATGTGACATCTTTTATGGATGAACATGAG
>OMNN01058353.1:0-14308 GCA_900302755.1 Chromis chromis
GTCCATTTCTCACCGGTTGTATTTTTGTATATAGGGAATCCAAAATGCCGCCACACAGATGATTTAAAACCGCTCGGTGCATCCTCTACTGTTGCCATGTCTTCCTCGTTCTGTGCCTCGTACCTACGTAGTGACTTGACGTCTGACGTTGAACAAATGAATCACCAACCAGTGACTTTTTTTTTTTTTTTTTTTTTTAAAGATAACGTAACCTATTTCTAAAGAAAGAAAAAGAATATATCCTACTTCTCTCGCATCGCGATTCATTTTTTCTGTCAACCGGTGCGAATCTTCACGCATTTGTACCGATTTTTATTCGTGTCACGATGCATCGTTACATCCCTACTGTGGGGATGATGTTCTTGAGCTTGAATGCTTCTCCTTTCTTTGTGTCCATATAACTCCATTTTCATCTCATCGGGCCAGAGAACTGAAGACCAGAAGTCCTCCTTGGTCTACGTCCTTTGAGATCAGCCTCTAATTGACATTTTGCTACCAGAACTGCTCACATTTAGGATGCTCTTGGTGCAGATCCTTGGATTGTCTCTACTTTTGGCTTCCAGCCACTTGCAGTGTGGAACTCCTTGTACTTTTCGATGACTCTTTGCAGTGTGGCCACTGGACCTTGAAAACACTTGGATATGACTTTATAGCCTTTTTTCTCATCTTGTGAGAAGCAGCAACTCTCTCTCAGTAATGGACCCTAATAGCAGCTCATTTAGCTCTTTGGTTTTAGCCAAGATTTTCAATCGACTAGTGAGAACTTCTGCATCAGTTGCTCTCAGTTTATAGCGTATCGGAACATGGTGGAAATCATCAGGACCAATTGGAATGGTATAGAAGTTGCATTTTATCAAAAATATGCAGCAATTTAACAGGTATGAATAGTTTTGGACATGGTATTTGAAGTAAAAATGAAAACATGAACATCTTCAACACAATGTCTTACTGTCTTTGGTTACTTTTTATGGCATTTCCAGCCAGAAGAAACCCATTAATCACATAGAAATTCACTGTATGTTCCATCTTTCAGCTTTCTCAGTGTACAAACAGCAGTACACAATGATTTCTCAACTCTCTCTCAGTAATGGACCCTAATAGCAGCTCATTTAACTCTTTGATTTTTTTTCCAAGACTTCCAATTGACTAGTGAGAACTTCTGCATCAGTTGCTCTCAGTTTATAGTGTATTAGAACATGGTAGAAATCACCAGGACCATTTGGAATGATATAGAAAAAACATTTTCTTGAAAATATGCTGCAATTTAAAGGGGTATGAATAGTTTTGGCCATGACATTTTAGGAAAAAATGGAAAAAAAATCATCATTAACCTCTCCAACACGATGTCTTACTGTCTTTAGTCACTTATTAATGTCATTTCCAGCCAGAAGAAACCTATTAATCACATAAAAATTCAATGTATGCTCCATTTTCCCAGTGTACAAACAGCAGTACGACAATGCAATGACTCTCTCAGTAATGGACCCTAATAGGAGCTCATTTAGCTCTTTGGTTTTAGCCATGAGTTCAAATTGACTAGTGAGAACTTCTGCATCAGTTGCTCTCAATTTATATTGTATTAGAACATGGTAGAAATCACCAGGACCATTTGTAATAGGTGCATTTTCTCTAAAAAAAAAAAAAAATGCAGCTATTTAAGAGGTATGAATGATTTTGGACATGGTATTGTCAGTAAAAATGGAAAGAAATCATCATTAACATCTCCAACATGATGTCTTACTGTCTTTGGTTACTTTTTATGCCATTTCCAGCCAGAAGAAACATATTAATCACATAGAAATTCACTGTATGTGTGTGCAGAGTGTACAAACAGCAGTACAACAATGCAATGGTTTCTGAGGAGACACAAAGAGAGAGACGTCTGGGCTTTGAAGTGGAAAAGGTGACAGCAGTCATTCTCGGTCTGTTATCTAATGTAAAAGACAGAGGGATTAGGAGGAGCGGCCTGACCACATTAATAAGCTTATAGCGCGACTGCTTATCATTACCGCCATTTACCGGCATTGCTGATGTTCTCGTCCAAGGTGACTTCCATTTAGAACGCTAAGCCTATTTTGCACTTCCATTTAGAAGCCAATAAATCACAGAAATGAGTAATAATCATAAGTGCGTTTGCTAATCGCTTCCACTGCAACATCTTTTTTTTTTTTTTTTTTTCCTGTGATTTTCAAAAACTGTCTTTTGGGAAACTTTTCAGATCGCCGTCCGGGCGGAGCACACGCGAGAGCTTCTTTTGCATTCCGTCCACCCGACTGCGGTTCAACGCTCCCCCTCATTGATAATTTAAGAAGGCTACCGCAGCAAACGCAGAAAGGTCAAGGGTATCACACGGAGTTGCAACGAGCCAGTTAGTCAGCACTTCACTTTTTGCAGAGTAAATACCATTTAACCTGTCAGGAAGATTCATGGGCGTTTTCATGATGGGTTGCTGACCGAAGTGAGCAGACGCTATACATCAGCTTTACTACAAAACCACGTTGCCGCTCAAACGTAGTGAATTGATTCTAATCCGGCCAATTATGGGGAGTAAAAACAAATCATTCAAACAAAGGAAAACATGCACTGAAGGGCAGCAGTGGGATGGTGATTTCTGTATGTTTGCATCCCCCAGCGTCGTCGCAAACGCCGCGTGAAAATACCTGCATCTGTGCTTTAATACTGGAGCTACAGTGGACCGAGCAGAGCAGCACAGATTGCAGAGGGAGGAAGAAATCATCCAGGCTGTTGCAGAGAAAATGTTTTAAATGACAACTTACAGCCTCGGGCCTATGAAACGGATGCTGAGTTTTCCGACAAAACTCTATTCTTTCAGACCCCCTCCTGCTCGCCGGCTCCTTCCTGCAGCCCTCCTTCTCCTTCCTGCCTCCTTCTTCCTTCGTGGTTATGAAAATATGTTTCGTTGTCAGTATTTTTATTTTTTTTACCTGCAGCTTCCGGAGGCTGACTCACTGAGCCCTCAGTCCAGATGAATGTGGCTGCTCGAGCGATGCCTCCTGCCCCCACTGAGGAAATCAAGCAGCGCGCAGAGCAGCCCAGAGGCTACTTTACTACTAAAACCCACATGCACTAAAAGATAATTTAGCCTCCTATATGGATGACTGTGCTGGATGTGGGGAAACAAACTAAGGAGTAAAGTTTTATTGTAAACCGCCTCAAATAAAGCAGCCTGCAAGACGCGACCGGACCTCGAGTTCTCTGCTAAAATGTTGCTCAAGTAAAAGGTGTGAAGAGGCCCTGGAGCGAGATGCTTTTTTAAAAAACACTATCTCGGATTCCTGTCTCTCCCCTCCGGCTAAAAAAGCCTCAAATAATGACCAAGGATGAAATGTAATTTTGATCGTTGTCAAGATAAACACTCCCGGTGATCACGGAGCGGAGCGAAGGAGCTTTTCTACAAAAACCCACACATTAGTCTGTCGGACTCCTTTTCAGAGCAGAGGGACAAAACAAACCGCCGCTTGATGCACGAGTGCCTTTTCCATCCAGATCGCCTAATTTTGATTGAAACGCAAAGTGAGCTCATTGACCGCCGAAGGACGTCGGCCCGTGGAGGCTGTTCCGGATACGAGCGCTGACTTCATCTTGGCAGGAATCTCTGCCCACTGGCTTGAGGCTGAATTACAAAGCAGCAGACAATTCTACAGCTGCAGCCAAGTGTCCTCGTAGACGACAGTGGCCTGGCTGCTTCTCCTCCTCCTTTTTCTTTTTTTTCTTTTTTACTGACCTCATATAATCCACACTCTCCAAGATTCCCATCCATCATGTTTAGGGGGTCTGGGCCGGAGCCATGACGTTGGGAGAAAGCCCCCTGACGGCTTCACAGCTCCGACCATCAGTTGAAAGAATAACAGTGTTGGTAAATGTAATTCAGCGAGCTTTCCCTCATGTCTCCGTGACCGAAATAACAAGAGCAGCATCACACTATTGTGTCCTTCAACCTTCAGTAACACACACACACACACACACACTGGTGGACACACCCGAACACAAACCAGGTACAGTGACGTCCTGTGTGTTGTTTTTACAGCAGTGTGAGTCAGAAGTAATGCTGCTGTCGGCTCCTTCATCAGAAACAGGATTTCAAGGGGATGTGAAGCGTCCAGCTGAGCAGAAGAGAATCCATGAATCACATGACAGCAGCTGACACGAGGTTTAAACAAGCAAACAGACAAACTACAGCAGGTTCAGTGTAGCGCTGACCTCTGACGTTGTGGCGACGCAGTTTTGAGCAAAGTGTGGTCAGATTAAAGACGATGAAGAAAGAAAGAAGACTGTTTTTCCATTGAATATCCCATATTGTAAATCTGACCACAAAGGTGCCAGAACAAACAGTAAAGTAAACAAACAAACAAACCAAAAAAAAACACAAAAAAATAAGTGGAATACTAATACTAATAACAGCAAGATGTCTGTGAAGGTTCTCAGTCATCCAGGTCATGGTTATCCTCGTAGTTTCAATGGTAGCATCTGGACTTGGTTGAGTAGCTCCAAGACGTTCCACCTCTCATCCAAGAGGCTTCATCAGTTCTAAACTGACTGGTTGGGAGTTCCAGGTTTTATACTCTTCAGGAGCCATTAACACTATTGAAGCTCCAGTCTGCTGGGTGAGTGTCCCTCATTATGCGAGTCGTTAGGTCATTCCCTCTCACAATGGGGTTTGTTAGGGACCCTTGTGGTCAGGTGAGAATGGTGCCAATGGGGGTTCCCTTGCACAATGGGGTTCGTTAGGGCCCTTTGTGGCCAGGTTTGAAAGGGTTCCGTTCTTCCTGGGCAAAGAATGTAAAACTGCATTGTACACAGGTGGGAGGTGATGTCTCAAACCTCCCCCTCTGTTCAATGAAGGTTTTTCTAGTTTAACAAAGATGGCTTCCTTCACCTCCCTCTCAAACCAATTTAAACTGCCTTTTTTCTTGCATGTTTAACAACTAACCCGCCCGTTATGCTTCATTTTTGCTAGATTTGCTGGAATTATGCAAGAACATTACATCCTAGGAACAAACTTTTAATGTTCATTGGTAACAAAGACAGAATATTGCGTTGCAGAAGCTTGATAAGTCTAATATTCTTTAAAAAATTAAGCAGCCAAAACTAAAATATGTGGCTCCTTCTTCTTCTTCTGGTGCAGCGTAGCACATCTGGGAAACGTAGTTTAGCAAAAAGCCTGCAAACAGGAGGAATCAGCTGACTTGAACGTGTCTGGAGGTAAAGAAATCCGCCCACCAGCAGCTCCGAAGCTCTCTAATTAAAATGTTCAATTTCCTTTAATTCGTAGAAAAAAATGAAGTGTGAAAACAACGATAGCTCAGAGACGCTTCGCGGTTCCGAGCAGGAAACTCCAGAGAGTCACCGCCTCCGGGCTCGGTTCTGTTTCCAACTGAACTCAACCTTTATTTAAACTCTGAGCTACGCGGAACTCGAGGATTTTAGAATACAGCCGAGCAAAGACGCAATTAAACAGAAGATGTAGGCGGAGGAATCAAGGCAATCAAATTAGCAATAAAAACATTCAAAAACGGCAAATTAGTTGAAGAATAAAACCCTAAAGCATAAGTAGAGCAATTAAGATCCAACACAAGGAGAATAAGATGAAGTTAAAAGCTTGAATTCCTCTGTAAGGATTAAATGAGTCAAGCTTTAAATTGATCTGCAGGTTATTTCTGGATGCACAGAAAGTAAAACTAGACGTAAAAACAGCTGCATAATCCGATTATTTCAACATGTGTGGTAAAAACTAGCATTAAAAGACAGCAGAGAAGCTGAGTACGGGCCTTATAAATAAATAAAACCCAGTGTCTAATAAAGAAAACTTCGAACCACGTTTCAATCACTTCATCAGAAGCCATAATGGCAGCTGACTGGTTTCCTTCACAGGTGGACGGACGCACCTGTAACCGACATTTCACGGATGCACATGAAAGACGTATTGATCTTCTCACCTCCACTAGACACTGAATATATGAATTCCTTTACATGAAAGTGTTTTAAGAAGATAGAACTCCTGAACATGTACAAGACAGCAGCGACACCAGAATCTCTTTTGTAGAAGGCTGAGCTTTGAACAGTGGTTTTATCTTTGCGTCGTACAGTATTTAAACATATCAGCATTAATAAGCTGTAATAACAGGATGTTTTAACACCATTTTCAGAGGCGGCCCAACGTGGTGTATTTACTGAAGATGCAGCAGGTTTTATAATTTGTTGTACTTCCTTTCTGTTGCATCAGATTTGGTCAGCCAAGTCTTAAAAATGATGTTTCTATGCAGCTAAACTGGATTCTCAATGGAGTTTTGAGTTATTTTCTATAATATATTCAGGTGTAACATTATAACCACCTGCCTAATATTGTGTTGGTCCCCCTTATGTGGTCCAAAACCCTCTGAACCATTGGGCATGGATCAGAGGACCTCTCAGGGTGTCCTATGGGGTCTGGAACCAGGATGTTGGCCGTGGATCCTTTGGGTACTCTCCTTGTGCAGTGGGGCCTCTGTCAATCCAACTTGCTCCACTGCATCCTGTTGATGCTTGATCAGAATGGGGTCTAGGAAGTTTGGAGGTCAAATCAACATCTTGGGCCATTGTCATGGTCCTCAAGATGTTCCTGATTGGTTGATGTTGTTGCCATGTGGTGGGGGGCATTTTCCTGCAGGGGTAGGCCAGTGACATTTGGGATTTCCATTTGCATGAGGGAGTGTGTTTGTTCTGGGACTATGTTTATTTGGGTGTCTAAGTCTCATCAACATGGATGTTAAAATCCAAGGTTGTCCAGCAGAACACCACATAGTACCAATATGATCAATGTTATTCACTTCACCTGCCAGTGGTCAGAATGTTGTGGCTGATCGGTGGATATATATTTTCGCTGTAGGGTCTAGCCAGAACATTTATTTTATTTAGTTCTACTAAATTACATATTTTGAATCCTGTAGCTATAATATTACATTAATTAGATTAATCTCCATAATAATTATAATAACGGTGTAGGGTTTCAGTTTTAATATGTATTATAGTTAGTTAAAGTAGTATTTTATGTCATTTGTGTTACAGTTTTAACCCCTTATATGTAGATTATTAATAACACTATATAATATTTACACTCATTTACACCAAACATAATATTTGATCCTGTTTATATATTGCACGTTTGGGATGTCATTTATGTGTTTGAATTTGCGTTTATTATTTGTCAAATTTGATATTTGTTGTATTGTACAGCACTGGATACATAAAGTTATATGTCCTGTATTGGACTTAAGCAACTCCCACCTCCTTTCAAAACTCTTTCTTTCTACAATGTCACCTGACTGGAAGAAAATAGTCTATCAAAACCTAAATGAAAATGCAGTTTAGTTGTACAGGAACATAATATCTCGGATACAGGGTTGATTTGCAGTTGAGAATTTTTAAAACAGGTTCAATAACATCGGTGTCATCGACTTATTACTATAAGGATGTTATTTACGCTCTAATTTGCAGCTTTGATCAGCAAAAGTAAAACAGTCAATAGTTGCTGGAGTTTTTTAAAGATGAGGAGACACAAACCATTATTACTACTATTATTTTTTCTCCTCTGGGACAGTAAACTGCATTTTTTGGGGGGTTGTGGGCAAAACAAGAGATTCCAGGAAGATATTTTGGGCTTTGGGAAACACTAATCAGCATTTCTCACCATTTTCTAACATTTTATAAACCCAACAACTCATCGATTAGTCAAGAAAATGATCAACAATGAAAACACTGTAGGCTGGATTTGGTGGGTTTTCCTTTAGGAGAGGCGTCTTACTGTACATGTCGCTATAAGCTGCATAAGAATGGAATATTAGGAAACAGCAGCAGTGTTTTGCAGAGCCGCTGTGAGGGCTGACAGGAGGCTTAAACATTAAATCCTGCGTCTTGGAGGGAACCACAGAAAGAGAGGGAGTGTTGTGAGAATCACCAAACAGATGCTGAGTTTGTCACTGCAGCAAAATTTAAAGGAGCATCTTCAGAGCCGGGTGACACGACCATTCTTCATCCTACAGCTGGGGACCCCGTAACCGCTTTTGTGTTTGCTTGCCAAGTCACAGAGAAGCTGCTACCGTCGGCTTTTTACGTGCATCACGATGATCGCTCGGCCTGTTGGGCAATGATGAGGAAACTCACTCTTTATTCTGAGGCCTTCTGTTAAACTTTCACAGCAGGGTAATCAGTGTTTAACCTAACAGCTATCAAACAGATCTTCGGTTCGGTTTGTTTCCGCCCCGCCGTTGCTCTCGGAGACTAGCCCTCCGTGCTGGATGCTCGCTGTGGTTGCACGGTAAATATACAAACAGACACGGATGGACAAACACTCGGAGGTAGAATGTACACTCACTATCACACCTCAGGGTCATGGGGAGACTCCTAACCTGTATGTGCTTTGGATTGCTGGGGAAATCCAAAGCAAATACAAGGGAAAATGTGCAAACCAAACAATGGAAGAGGCAGAACTGGACGTAAAGTCAAGCTCAGAACCTTCTTAGTGTAAAGCAGCAGAGCTAAACCGCGGATAGGAAACCTCTTTGCTGCTTGCATTCTTTAAGAGCGCCCTTAAAGAGGAGCAATGGGCAAATCTTGGACTTACGGGTCTTTGATTTGAAGTTTGTCTATTAGAGATGAAGGTGCTAAACACAGATAAAGCAGCTCGTCCAGAATTTCTCTTTCTTCCAGACCTTTTTTTGGAGGCCTGGACTCCACAGACCTCTGAAAGTGTCCTGTGGTTTCAAGCAAAGTCAAAAGCAGCATGAAAACTTACAACTAATGCAACTGAGCCTATAAATGTGGGTATTTTTTTCAGTCTCTCCTTGAAGATAGTCATATGAAAAGTTTAACAAGAATGAAAAATTAGAGCATAGAACTGTTCGATGCAACCCTCCGAATTCTCAGAAACACATAAGACGTCAGCAGCAGATCCTTAAAGTCCTGGAATTTTTGAGGTGGAGCCCTTTATGGATTTTTCCCAGAACATCCCACAGATGCTTGATTGGCTTGAGATCTGCAGTCAACACCTTCAACTCTTTGTCATGATCCTCAAACCGTTCCAGAACAATGTTTGCAGTGTGGCATCCAGCATTATCCTGCTGAAGAAGCCATGAATGGGTGGACGTGGTCTCCAGTAACATTTATGTCCATTCAGATTCTCAGTCATCCAAGTCATGAGAATCCTAGGAACTTCAGTAGAAAGCAAACTTCCCTTTTAGATTCTTGAAGATGATTCAGTGCAGCAGTTTGCACTGATTGAACTTGTGGATGTTTCTTTTGCAGCTATGCAGAAAGCTGTGATGCACTTTGTCCTGACACCTTTCCATCATGGCAGCATTAAGGTTTTTAGCAGTTTGTACGACAGTAGGGTCAGCCGTCACCGACCCTCATGCATCAGTGATCCTTGAACATCCTTGACCCTGTTGTAGCAATCGATATCGACCGATGTGGGCTTTCCAGGGCCGATGCCGATTACTGGTGATCAACATAAGCCAATATTTGGAACCAATGCACATTAAATTTAATGTTTTTACAGCATGTGATAACAGAGAACCCGTCATCTATTAATAAGGGTGACTATAAGTGAATATGTAAAATAGAAATAGGAGCGATTAAGTTAGGATGCTCTCCTCCATTTATGTGGGATTGATCAGTTTGTCTCCTGCAGTTACGTCTGCTGTTCTTCTCTGTTTTATTAATGTTTCTATCACTTTTATTGCCCAGTAAGGTCCAGATCTTACATCTTTATTAATTATTGTTTTCCAGACTCTGTTTTAGGATGATCTGTGGCTGCCTTCTAACTTAGCTGCTAGCCGCTAGCATAGCCTTTGCCACTGTGAGAGAAGCTAATTTCCTGGTTTGTGTTTCTTGTTCAGTTTATTCAGCCTATGCTTGACATTTCTGAGACCATGGAGTGACGGCAGACAGAAAGAGGAGGCTGCATCAGACCTGAAGTAGCACGTTTAATTTATCGATAATTGGCCAATAAAAATAACGATAGCGACAATCGAAAATATCAGCCCTGTCATTTCTTGGACCACTTTTGGTAACCGCTGCGTACCACCTACACCTGCTGACCCGGTCGTCTAACCATCACAGATCCATATGCTGCCTGTTCGTCCTGCTTCAAACACGTCAACTTCAAGAACTGCCTGCTCACTTGCAGCCTGATATCTCCCACCCACTGACAGGTGCCATCGTAACGACATAATCAATGTTAATTACTTCTCCTGTCAGCGGTTTTAATGATGTGGCTGATCGGTGTGTATAAGCAGCAGGTAGGACGGGACGCAGATGCAAACATTCTTATTTACATTTACCGTAATCACACATTCATTTCGGTTCGCCATAAACTTCTAAAACCATCGCGCTACAGTCTGAATGAAGGCACCTCCCGCAGGTCTCTGCTCCCCAAGTGGACGTGAAATCGAAGCGATAATGGAGATGGTTTCTGGACTGCATTTCACACGTCAGTCAGGGCGTCTTGCGGGACACATTCTCAGAGCAGAGTGGATTGGACTCAGACCCACATTAGCCAGCTACAGCGACGCTATGCTGTGCGTGGGAGAACAGAGCAGCCCTAGAGTGATAATTAGTCCAGCCTCTCGTTGGGCAGGCGATTTGCACATCAGCACTGGCTCTCTTCGACTTTGTTCCTCTGTATCTCCCTTTTCTCTCTCTTCGGTCCCAACTTGGCCGCCTCCATCTCTCCCTCCTGCGCCTCTCTCTGTCTTAATTAGCCTCAATTCACTTTGACCGGATTCAATTTGATTCAATTCGGCTGAATTCAATTCAAGGTTTAGCAGGGGGGAGAAAGAGCGCCGTATCACAAACTTACTACAAAAAGAACAGCAGAGAAAGTTTATCTGCCTCTCCCTCCCTCCCTCTCTCTCTCTCTCCCGCCTCTTTCCCAATTCTCTTTTCAGCAGCCATGATGAGCTGCAGTGGAACTGAATTATTCACAACTGCAGCAGCTCCACTCAGGAAGAACCCAGCAGTCAGTGATAGAAAACAGTCAGTCGGTTAGTTCATGAAAAAGCACATCTCAAGCACCTGTGCATCTGTTCACTGGTGCTGCTGGGACTGCTGTGGATTCTACTGTAGCCTTTGTGTTTCATCCCACAGGCTGAAGAATCTGCCTCCATTTGCACGCTGCTATTTTCCATTCTGTAGAGGAATACAGTTTGTTCTGATGTCCTCTCACTGGTCTGGCCGGGGCTCATGTTCCTCACAGAACTCACCATGTCCTTCTGGTTGCTATTTCTGGCTGCTCCTGGCTGTACTTTTGTCGGAGAAACATTTCTGACTTTATCTGAGTTTAACCTCATGTTGTTATCTCTGTAATACTTTTATTTATTTATGTCCTCGCTCTCACGTAGTTTGTGTTCTGTCCTCTCTGTCCTCTCTTGTCCCGTCTCTCTCTGCAGGTATCTCTTTGTTGTTCTGCTCATCCGACCTATTCCCAGAAAAAAAACTTTTGTCAAAAGCCACCGACGTCCCAGAGAAATGCACAAGCTCTCTTTTGGCGTCTGTGCCACCCATGTCAATATGTGACGCTGACAGACGTATGGGAGTTTTTCCAGTTTAAAGTATTGTTTAAATTGAGCTAAAACCAATTAGTTTAGCTTTGCATAAAGACTGCAGACTGGTATCATATAAAAGCATGTTGCATTTGGCATTTTGTTGCCCTAATTCACCTTAACCTTAACCATCTTGCATGTAAACGCTGTAAAGTGACATGTGGAAAGCGTAAAATGCATATAAATGACATGCGAAATGTGCCAGACGCTGCGTGCTATTTATACGCAGTTCCATGATACCACGTTAAAAGACTGCAAGCACAGATGAACAGCTATATTTGCAAGCTTAAAAATCCAACGAGTAACCTTCATAGCTCAACAGAACAGATATATAAATGACATTTTATGATTTTAGAGCTTTAACTACATCACAGCAAATAGTAGAACCTTCAGGATGCAAGCAAATAACCCAACCCGGTCTCATTACCAGGGCATCAAATACTGCAGTTTTATCAAAGCTGCTGGTGTCTTAGAGATACGTAGCCTTTAAGTTCTTCTTTGGTGTTGATGGCATCTGCATCAATATTCAATGCCGATAGACTTTCAAAAGTTTCCCCTCTTTATTAGACCTACATTATGAGGTCAGGGAAAGTCAGAGGAGGTTCATGCCCTGCGTGTACCATTATTATTTCCACTTACGTTTATTACATTTTGTGATTCAAGTCTTGTTTCTTATTTGCTGTTTGGTTAAGGAATCCAAAATAGATAATGATTGAATTCCATGCGAAAAATGGCAGTTGTATGAGACACGTCTCACCTATCCCCCCCTAAAAAGCCAAATGTCTGCCTTATAACTGAAAAACATCCAGCTGGGAAACTGTCCACATGTAGTAGAAGTACAACCTGGGTAAAACTATTTTTAAATCTTATTTCGTGGCAAAGTCAGCAAACGCTATAAGCGATTGTTGTCACATTTGATCGGTGCGTCTGTACACGCAGGTTTTATGTCCTGGTGATCCTTGAAATTGCAGTTATGGCTCTCTGATCAAATAACTGTGAAAAAGGGAAATAACTGGCCAAGTGCACGACAAAGATGGCGGTTAAATAGCGAGATTTGCCTGTAAAATCTTTGGTTTAGGCACCAAAACTACATCGTTAAGTTTAGGAAAAGATCATGGTTCCGTTTTAAATTCAACCTTTCAGCACATTAACCACATGTTACAAGGCAAATATGTCATTTCCTGAAAACGAGCAAACATTGACAACACCAGAAGATGGACTTAACTTCAAACTTATGGTGCCTGTTTGTGACATTCAAGAATTTTGACAGGTCTATCGGACAAACATGTGCATTGAACTAAAGTGTATCTAATATGTTCTAAGGGGTCCTGACAAACGCAGCTAGCAAGAAATGTTCCCACAACATTGTCTCGAACAAGATTCAATATTGTTTTAAAGAGTCGAATGCTCAGAGAACATCTTAAGGATACTTATCATCTCCATTAATGTTCCTGTAAGGCTAAACGTTAACTAAGACATAACGGTTTAACTGCAATATTTGGGATGTTTAAGGGGTGCTGTTAGGGCCACAGATCACGTTATGTGAAAATAAAGGAAGAACATTTAAAAACCAACGTCTTTCCAAAAGTTTATATATACACCGATCAGGCATAACATTATGACCACCTGCCTAATACTGTGTTGGTCCCCCTTATGTAGTCCAAAATGCTCTGAACCATTGGGCATGGACCAGAGGACCTCTCAGGGTGTCCTAAGGGGTCTGGCACCAGGACCAGGGCAGTGGATCCTTTGGGTACTCTCCTTGTGCAGTGGGGCCTCTGTCAATCCAACTGGTTCCACTGCATCCTGTTGATGCTTGATCAGAATGGGGTCTAGGAAGTTTGGAGGTCAAATCAACATCTTGGTCCATTGTCATGTTCCTCAAGATGTTCCTGATTGGTTGATGTTGTTGCCATGTGGTGGGGTGCGTTTTCCTGCAGGGGTAGGCCAGTGACATTTGGGATTTCCATTTACATGAGGGAGTATGCTTGTTCTGGGACAATATTTATTTGGGTGTCTAAGTCTCATCAACACGGATGTTAAAATCCACATAGTACCAATATGATCCATGTTATTCACTTCACCTGTCAGTGGTCGTAATGTTGTGGCTGATCGTTGTGTGTGTACATGTCTGCAGAAAGCATGAATTGGCCTTAATATTGTCATGAGTCTTGGAGCATCTTGTGGTGTTTTCAGTGGATCTTTTGGGTCCTATTGGTTGTGGAGTGGGTCCTCTGTGGATTGAGCTTGTTGTAGTGCATCCAGATGCTTTAACAAATTGAGATCTGGAGAGTTTAGAGGCTGACTTAACCCATTGGGCTCTTGGTCGAGTTCCTCGAGCTGTTTCTGAGCTGTTTTTGCAGTATGGCAGGAAGTTTGGTCTACAACATTGTTTATTTGGGTGGTATGGGTCAAAGTAACATCCACATTATTATCAGGACTCAAGGTTTCCCAGCAGAATGTTACATTATAACTAGACGATCAATATTTTTCACTTTACCTGTCAGTGGTTTTAAAGTTCCGTCCCTACAATGATGTTCTTTGAGATAATCAATTATCTAGAACAGGGGTGCCCAATCCTGGTCCTCGAGGGCCACTATCCTGCATGTTTTAGATGTCTCCCTCTTCCAACACACCTGATTCAAATGATCTGGATCGTTATCAGGCTTCTGCAGAGCTTGATGGTGAGCTGATCATTTGAATCAGGTGTG
>OMNN01058358.1:3734-15494 GCA_900302755.1 Chromis chromis
GCAGACTAGTCATCTTTTTTACACTCATAATGACGCCATTTACACTTAGATTTACATTGACAACACAATTACCAGCTGCAGATGTGTCTTTCATTAAATTTCATTAGACTTGTATTTAACAGCACTGAAAAACAGACTCTAAGACAGAATCTGAGGGAGAAAATATAAATTACTATTGTTTTCTACCAGTTATTGAAGCTGTATACATGTTAAAGCTGCTTTTTCCAACATTAAAAGCATTTGATTGTTCTTAATCTACTCTATCATTTAAGATATTGTTATAGTGTTTCTTATTTCTGACTGTATGTCTAAATTCATACATAAAACGTAACCTAAAGAAGGGGAAAAAAGCATTATATAGTATTTATGCAAAAGACTGGGAACTGTTTAAGTTCCTATATGTGAAAAAAACTTGTTCAAGGCCATAGATTTCCTGACGTTTGCTTGATATAAATGCTACTTTCTGTTTATTATCTGACGGCTCCCTGGGGTTCCAGCGTTATCACAATACATCACACGGAGGACAGACATCTTTCACTGCCACGTCTCCGCATCACTTTGTTCGGCTCATGAATAAAATATCAAAGCGGGGTCTATTCACAGAGCCGGGGAGCTGAGAAGTACTGTTGTGTTGACACTCAGGCTCTCTCCTTACCTCCCACTCTCGCCCTCACTCTGGATGCTTCTGGCTGTCTGCTGCCATTTGAAATGCTAATAGATTTTCTCGGTGCACAACTCCAAACTTTCTTCCTCTTCTGTGCTACTTCTTTTCTCTGCCCACCACCTCATTTCTCCCATGGCCTCCCCTCATATCTGTATCACCTTTCCACAAGCAGCTGTTCACTTGGCAGCCAGTTAACATAACAGCACATCTATCTGGTGCCAATGGTTTAAAAAAAAAAAAAGTGGTTCCTTCAATCCCCTTCGCCAGACTGGATTAGAGCGTGCAGGATTCAGGCTGTCTGTCTGCCACGCATTCACACATTAAGAAAACCATGTCTGATGATAGATGTCTTCATTGTAGTCGAGTGTTTCATATTTGGATGTCTCTGTCTCAATGTTAGTACAGGTACACCAGAGAACACACTGCATATTATGCTACAGCTGCAGTTACAGCCTTAAAAAACATACCACAAACTGAGTTTTAAATCCTTTTTGAACTAAATATTTAACTATATTTTAAAAGGGCTATTTCTGAGTGGACACACTGCTGACCATTCCTTATAAATCTGTCACCTGTTACCTGTCATTTTAAAATAGCAATAGCCTGCATTATAAGCTACTTTAAAGCATGTTTATTTATTTATTTATTCATTTGAAAAGAGCATAAACTCACCTGCAAACTATGTACATGAATAGAGCTGAATTTTAGACTAAATGGGTTCACTCAGTAGATATTGGTTTATCTAAATGGCTTCAAAATATGAATTATAAAATTATGAGATGTGATTACCTGTTGGGCATGTGTCACCCTGAAGTAAAACTGTTATAGAGGATTGCTAATTGACAACTGAAGTATTTTATCAGTTTTGCTCACAAACATTGAGGCTTAAAACTGAACTTTCTTTTGCTCTAAAGGAAAATTAATGAATAAGCCATGATATAAAGTTGTGTAAATAAGTGCTACCCTTTTCCTCATTTCAGACAGAGAGTTATTTTGATGACAGCATCCAAGCCTTTGGTTGATTTCACTTTTGTATTCCCAAATGTGGAAACAGTAATGATTAGTGTTGCCACAATACCAAAAATAATGACTTCAATAGAATACCGCCATAAGTACATCAATACTGAAAATATGCCACATCAAAAACCTGAAATATCAAGTAAAGTAATGGAATAATAGATGACAGAATATGGACCTTAAAATCTATTGGTTCTTAGTTAATTAAAAAAGTAAAACTTAAATAGTTTTAACAGTGTCAGTACACAGTAGTAGAGGAGTGGATGTGAAAAGAAGCCATAAAACAACAGGAATTAATTATTGTACCACAACGTGTTCATACACTTCAATATCCAACCAGAACCGAAAGAACTCTTCAATAATAACTTTTTACACACTCACTGTTTCTTTAGCCAACTTTACCCGACACACTGCTGCTTATAAACGGGTAAAATCCTTGCAGAGTTAAATGCAGCAGTTCTTTTGTGCACATTTTCATCACCCACATGAACTTGTTCTGGAGGAATTCAGTTGATCATTGTAGCTGGTGTTTTTGAAATAATTGTGAGCGCCTGATTTGAAGTTAACATTTGCACTCGGAACGCTGCGTTAGCATATAAAGAAGATGTTTGTCACATCGGTCACCTGGGTATAAAGATGAAGCCAACAGTGATCATGGCCTTTAAATGCCTCATCAAACTCCAATGGTGAAACAAGTTTGCTTGTCACCAAATAAATCACATTTTTGACTTATATTTGAGAGAACGGGCATGATTCAATTGTGTTACCTGTCACCTTCACTAACATCTCACTCTTGGAATCCTTTGAACATGTTCCCATGTTTGTCGGCTTGGCTGAGCACAATGTATTGGCTCCCTCAGTCTGCGTAGGTAAAATATCTTTTAAGACAGGCATTGTGATGTGGCAACTGTTGACAGTATCCAAAATAATGGTATATTTTGCATTGTGCATCTACTTTGGATAGTCTGTAATTTGCAGACTGGGCCTCATGTTTTGTCACCATAAAAGCATTCCTCTTGCAGAAGAGAAAACTGCCACTGTACCACAACAAGGAAACTCACAGGAAATATGGCTTCTATTAACACACTGTCATTCTTAAAGTACAGATACTGATAAATTGAGGTATTATATTGTTTTTAATGGCAGCGTATTACAATGTCTTTCTTGTATGGGTATACTGAGAAATCTTGAAACAGTCCTTTACAACACAAAAACAAAATCATTTTATGTACAAATTGTTTCTGATATGATGTTATACTCATAATTACCTGACATATCATTCTTCAATAGGCCTTTATTATGTTCATATTGTATTATTTATGCATGCTTTTGTCGTCTCTTTAATGTGTCTTTCTGTAGGAACTCAAACTGAATGCTAGAAAAGTAAAGATCCATCTATCCATCCATGATGTTTGTTGGAACTTCTTTGGGTAGCAACCCCACCTCACCTATCCCAGCCCATAGTCCTGACTGTCAGTCAGATGGTCCATCCCCTCCATGCTGGTTAACTCAGGCACGATGCGACCTCGCCCAGGCAGAGGCTGAGCTGCGACGCCTACAAGAGCGTCATGCGACTGAAACTGAATCTGTGAAGCGAGGTGTGGAACGAGCCATCCTGGGGGCACGAAGAGAAGAGCGCCGTCTGCTGGAGAGAGTGGAGCAGGACCACCGGGACACTCAGCAGCGCCTGGAGCAGGTCCAGAGGGAAAACACAGCAGCTGCTCGGGTCAGCCAGTCTCTGCTGGACCAAAGACTCCGTAAACTGGTTCAACTTCAGCAGCGGGTTCAGGATGCAGGCCAATCAGTTCTCAGCGAAAGTGGGCCAAACCAGAACCTGCTGCTAAAGGAGGTTGCAGAGTTCCTACAACCCTGGGAAATCTCAGTTGCCCTAAAGAAAGTGAACTTCAAACCCAGCCCCCAACCTAATGCCGTCACCTTTGGAGACATTCGGATGCAAGAACAAAGCCTCTGTCTGCATGTTGGAGGTTGTGGGCCACAAGGGCAGATGTGTGCTCTGCATTCACAGGAGATCCATAGTGAAGACACAAACCATCAAGGTTCTGAAAGAGACAAGAGCAATCAAGGACAGGGCTGGACCTCACCAACAGGGAGGGTAGTCAGAAAGATCAGCATCTCTAACCGGAGTGATCTGGGGTCTGAGGAGGAACAAAAGCTCTCCGCCGCAAAGATAAATCGCTGGCTTCCAAAGTGTGAACAGTCTGAGTGGGAAACATCCCAGGATGATGAGATAGATTCAGGTTCCTTCCAGCCACAAGGGGAGGATATATTTCTGGCTGTCCCTACGGTACTTAAAAACATGGATACCGAAGGCAAAGACCAGATGTACAAGACAAACAGTAATGGAAAACAATACTCTCCCAGAAATCAGAGGAAGTTGCTTTCTGTGGCCTCCAATAGGATGCCATCCCCCTCACCTGAACGAAGACAAGAGCATGCTAAGCTAGGACACTGCTTGAGTTTAGACAGCCAGAATGGAGATAAAGGAAAAGTGGGTCAAGATTCCAGTGGTAGACTATTAAGGTACAGCAACAGTACCCTAACATCTCCCAAGATGACTCCAAGAGACTCCCTGGCCAGCCAAAGCTGCCTCGACCTCACCTCCAGGGTCCGACCTCACTCTCGCCTCAGCCAGTCCTCGGATGAACACTCTCTGGGGACGCTTGGTGACTCTGGTAGAGCACCATCCCCAACAGACAGCCTCGACTCCAGCTATACCTTCATTGTCAGCCCGTCTCATGACTACAATCTGAACAGAGGCTCCCTGAGCTATGGTTGCCGCTTATCAAAGTCTGCAGTGGACTTGACACACAAGACACGCCCATTGATCAGTGGTGGGAC
Source organism: Chromis chromis (assembly GCA_900302755.1). Taxonomy (NCBI): domain Eukaryota; kingdom Metazoa; phylum Chordata; class Actinopteri; family Pomacentridae; genus Chromis; species Chromis chromis. The sequence goes on from OMNN01058358.1 coordinate 8,275, forward strand.
CAATGATCACGGAGTGTGGAAGGTTAAGTGTAGCAACTTCAACTCCATGTCAAGCTCCACCTCGGCCTCGCCAACTGTCAATAGGGGACCTCGGCTTTCTGACATGGGGCAGACCCTGTCTTACCCGACATATAGAGGTCATAATGTTTTGCACCAGCCACAGAAAAAAGTCACACCAGCCGGATCAAAACAACACCTTGTGTCTCGGTCTTTATCCATGTCAGTTATAGATGGTTCCTCTCAAGACCCAAAGAGAGGCAGAGGAGAAAGAGGAGAGCCAGCACTGGTGGAGTTGGAGGAGGAGAGTGACTCGTCCTTCTCACTATTCAACCCCAGAGACGTCCCTCTCATTGGGCAGTTTGGAAAGCAGGGTTCGGGTCGGGCTGACCTTACCCTGCCCAGCGGCATCCATGCAACACCACAGGGCCAACTCTTTATAGTGGACTGCGGAAATGCACGTATTCAGGTATGTGTTATGTTAAACATTTACAATCTATACTATTGTGTGAAGATGTCTTTGAAGTTAAAACTGAATTTGAACTCTGAAACAGGTGACTGATCCTCGGGGGAATGTCCTCCAGCAAGTCTCCTCCCCAACTGCTGATGGTTCTGCCAGACGATGTCGAAACTACTTTGACATCGCTGTCAATGCTAAGGGTCTGATTGCACTGAGCTGTGCAGCAGAGAGAGCCTTGCTTGTGTTCAGCCGGCATGGCCGCCTGCTCCAGACCTTTGGAGGGTCTGGGTTGAGTTCTGCAAAAGATGACCTGGAAGCTCCCAGGGGTGTGACTGTAACCAGGCTGGATGAGTTCTTGGTAGCTGATATCCGGAAAGGTACCCTCATTGCCCTGAAGCTCGAAACCAAGACAGGCTCCCGTCTTGAGCGCACAGTGGTGACTGGATTCCACCGACCCTACTTAGTGGCAGCTTGCTTGAGCTCAGGCATGATAGCCGTGTCCGAAAGGGGCAATGAAACAGGTCGAGTGCCTTGCATCAAAGTCCTGGAGCCAGGCTGGAACACAGTGAGAGTACTGGGTGTCTGTGCTGGGATGGGGCCGGTCCTGGCCTGCCCCTGGGGTATCTGTATAGATACAGATGGTAATGTGTTGGTTGCAGACTGGGGGGAGCAGCATAGAGTCCTGTTATATCCTGCACAGGGAATGGGGTGGCCAATAGTAAACCAGGGTTTAAGTAGTCCACGTGGCCTTACACTGTTACCTGAGGGTCAACTAGCCGTGTCAGATAGCATGCACCACTGCATTAAGATCTACCAGTACAAAGCACCCCAAGACTAGAAAGAGCTGACATGTAAAGATACACAATGTTCAAAGAAAACTATGGTGAAGGAAATTAATCACATCTGAGACTTATTGTGTATTTGTTCTTATTAAACCAACGTTTTTCCTGAACTACAACAATCAGCTGCAGCTCCTGGGCTCAGACTGTAAACTCCTGCAATTAGACTGACAAATGATGTATTGGTGGTTGGTCCGGCTGTACTGTAGAAGTCATGTGTCCGCCTGGATTTGAAAGCCAAAGGCTATCCATTCATCATTAAAGGCGAAAGCTATAAAGCTAAGCTACAGTGAGAGAGAGAAAAAAACAGTTCACTGCAGCATGTTAGTTTGTTTTAGTTTAGCTGCTCTGAAGCATTCAGGGTCAGATAGAATTGCTGTTTGTTTCCCGACTGTGGTTTGTAGATTAGACTTCAATTACAGTCTGCCCAATGCCTGTGCTGCTCTGTGATTCCAAAGCTGCTAATATACAGGCAGTAGTTGAGGCCAGCATTCACTGTGCATAGTTTTAATAATGTCAACAAATCCAAGACAAACATGAATGCACAGTCATCCGCTATTTATTACACTTAAAAAAGAGAGATTTTAAAGTGGTGGGACAGAGATTACTTTGTGTTCCAGTGTGGCGTTTTTATTTTGATGTGTTTGAACAAGACGGATTTCAATGTTTCAATTGAACCTTGTCATGATTGGATTCAGTAATTCCTTCAAATTCTACGATTTGTCACGCTGTCACTGATCTTTACTGACAGCGAGGGGCGCTCAGTGGCTTCTTTCAGTACTCCTACTCCCTTCTTTCACCACAAGTGTCTGTCATGTAAATCTACCACTCTTTGATGGATTTTGTATTTAACACAAGGATACGCTGATGCCTTCAAGTACACGTGGGCGAAGCATCGATGGTGGAGCCAGACTGCCTTCCAAATTTTCTTTTGTGAGATGTGTCCGTGTGTTGCAGATGTTTTATTCAGGAGATCACTGCTTATTTGGGATCAGGCAAAAGGTGTGGAGTTATTAAGTGTGCGTTTACGCATGATACTTTGCTGCAGTTTTTAATTTTTTTGGGAAACTTTTCACTTTTAAGCCTGTCTCGCACAGTTTTGAGAGGAGAATCTCTAATCTCAGGCATGCATGCATAACAAGATTTGAAAATAATGGCGCATCAGACACAACAGGATATTATTAAACTGATCAGGCCAGAGGAAGCAAACAGGGAGCAGCTCATGTGATCTCATGAGATAAACAACATGGAGACTGTGGTGCAATAACTTGCTATAAGTGAGAAACACAGTCTGGATGAGAAAAGGTTGGGGAAGATGTGATCATCACGGTTTTCCTATATTCAGCAAGAACTGGAGGTGATATTTCAATTATCAGTGTTACTATCTGTAGCTAACATTTGCACCAAGGGCTAGAATGTTTAGCAATGCTTGGGAACAGAGTCTCTGAAGTGCTCCGGGCAGTAGTGTGATTATCATAACCATCCAATATCAAACATCTTTGAGCGAATCTGCCCTGATGGTCTCCAAGCAATTTGGGAGGTTTGAAACTGGATCTGAAACCACTCACATTTTCAAATAATCTGGGCCAAACATCCAAGATCCCAAATCTGATTTCCCCTCCGACTATCATATGGCGTGAAATGTGGATAAATCGGCCAGAAACTGTGTGTGAGCTATACCACTCAGATTAATATGTGTTTACTACACTGAATTTATCTTACAGCTTTCATTACACATTACTTTCCAGACTAAGATTTCATATTCAACAGAAGATAGTCAAAAGACTGTTAAAGAGGAAAACACTTCTGGCATATGTGATCTTGTTTTACCTTCAACATTGAAATTCTGTCATTCATAGGTTTTAGAAGTGGAAATAACTTTGGGTCAGGCAGTTTTCATGTGATCCTTGAGGTTTTTTTTTTTTTTACCCTGAGAGCAATAATATAACCAAATACTGAAGTTTTAACCTTCCAACAGTATAACTACATGATTATTAGTTGCTTAAAAACAGCTTAGACGTTGATGCATCAATAATTTAACACTGTGATAATTCCTCAGAATCTGTGCTTCAGTTTTTTTTGTCAGTTTGTTTGCTTTTTAACTGCTAATCCGTTCTACTTTTTGTTAAATTAATATTTTAATTCCATTGTTGTATTGCTATTTTAAACCAATAAAACCACTGGAGTGCCTTTCTGCCACTTGGATTACTTCCAAAGTGTTCCAACGCACTCATCCTTCTCTTAGATCAAACCATGACATATTAAAGCAGACACAATATGTTGGAAGGCATCCAGCTGTGAGTGTGAGCCATTATTCACAAAGACAAGCTTGTTTCATCTCATTATTCTTGATTTCATGACTATAGACATGTTTATTCCTGGGAAATCCACTGGTTTAATGGCGTGCATGTTCAAAGGAATAAAAAAAATTAGGTTGAATTTTGTCTATTGTGATATTTTCCTCATTTGGCTTTTCTTTGTCTCTTAACACAAAAGAGTCTAGGAACTCTGGTCTTATCATGAGGAGCATCACAATGGTCACATGAGTCACAGCATCATGAAAAACAGCCTAAACATTTCACATTCTCTATTGCAAAAATAAACTATTGAACATTACAAAGATATTTTAAATGCCTTTTGGAGAATTTGAAAAATAGAGTTGCCATACATGAATATTGCATCCACAAATGACGTTACAGAATGCAAAAGATCTGATTATTTATCAAGAGGTGAGTTAAAATCTGCAGTAAACCCACTACAGACTTAATGCTGATACAAATTTAATATCCACAAAATGAATTTCCACGCAGCGAGAACTGAAGAAGCAATCTCCAGGGTCTAACGCTCACTTCCTCCTATCTTGTTGCCAAGTGAACAATAACATGAGGGCTTTGTTTGCATTTCAGTCAATTTCCTTCACATCTAAGAGACTCGTGCCAGCCTCTCCAAGATCAAACACCCCCTCACTCCCCCAGCTGTTAATCAGCTGTTCAGCACTCCCCTGTCATTGCTGGCTTCACAGTTTGAAAATGTGTCATGATTGCTTAGCGGAAAAAACGACATCCGCTTCCTGCTGCAATACATTTTGTGCAGATTGAAAGTGGTTTTGCTCGGTCATGGTGTCCTGTCACACCAGAAATGGCACATCAATGTCATCTTTATAGATGTAGTTGTATTTGAATGAGCACTCCTCACATGGACTGTATTAAAAAAAATGAACAAAGCCTTTGTGATCTGTGTCACTCAGGTTTCCTGAACATTGAGTTTAAAGCTCAGTATCACCAACTTTGCAGCGCTTGACTCGCCTTAACTCCTAAATAATCCAAAAATGAGCAATGAGGTGGAGCCTGAGTGGTACTGAGGCAGATACCTCTGCACCCTGGACTGTGACAAATTATATGTTACTTTAAGCCTTAATATAATCTAAATGGTCAAGTTATATAACAGTTCACCACCTGCAGAGTTGTCATGCATGGAGTATTAGCTATAAAAACCAAAACAGTTTTTGTAGCAGGCTATAAACATGTTTACTTCTGCTGTAAACTCATGCATTTTATTATGGTGGTCTATGGGGATTGACTCACTTTTGGGGTCAGCCTCAAGTGGCCATTTGATGAACTGCAGCTTTTGGCATTTCCATGTTGGATTTCTCAGCCTTGGATGTTGCCACTTGGTTCCTCATAGAAGCCCTGTATGATTATTAAATAACATCACTAGAGCGGGTTGTCCACTGATGGCAAGGTTGGGGGTTCGATCCCCGGTCCCCCCCCCACACATGCTGAAGTGTCCTTGGGCAAGACACTGAACCCGAAGTTGCTCCCAATGGCAGATTAGCGCCTTGCATGGCAGCTCTGTCGCCATTGGTGTGTGAATGTGTGTGTGAATGGGTGAATGCGAAACACATTGTAAAGCGCCTTGGGTACCGCTAAGGTAGAAAAAGGCGCTATATAAGTGCAGACCATTTACCATTTACCCTGCAGTGGGCTGTGTAGTGATAAATTTACAGCACCATTCTCCATCCCTGACTTAATGTACCTTTAAGCTGCCTCAAAATCCAACTCTTACCTGTTCAGAGTTCAAATCCTCTGTGGCCCGACCCAGTTTTCAGTCTACACAGTCTACAGTACACCTGCTTACTCTAAACTACCATGAGTGAGCCAATGGCTTGTTCAAACAGTTTTATTTCCGCTCCATCATGAGTGAAATAACCAGTCAACTGAGCATTTCATTCTTGAAACTGCAGTGTACTGAAGACGGTCTCAAAAACACAGATTCAGACTTTCAGTGTTTCATATGAAACAAACCTAAGGAACCAATCCTGTCAACTCCTTCACCAGATTGGTCAATGATGAAAATGAATTATTCTTCATAAATGGTTTCACAGTTAGAAACATGTATGGATGAATTACTCCAATCCAGTATAATGATATTGTGTAGTAAAAGTAGTTTTGCAGAAGTTGCGTAGAGTTGTAGGTGAGCTGGTGTGCTCGGGCTGCAGTGAGTGGTGGAGGGATGAGTGCAGGGAAAGTCGGAATAGATCTGCACATTTTAGTGGAGGCAACAGTGAAAATAAAACACTTCTAAATATGTAACTTTAACACACAGAGATTAGTTTTTAGAATCTAAATCAATGAGCAGAGAGGGACTTTAAGCTAACTGGCATACAGCCTGAGCCAAATACACTAAACAATCTTCTTCAGCTACTTCACAATCCAGCAAACCATACACACACCTAACACCATGTTATCTACTACGCTGGTATCAAGCAGTCCATTTAATGCCCAAACAGCCAAACAAACTATGTAATACTTGGGTTTTGCTGTTACCCAAACAGTAATTTACCCGACTGCCCTCTGGGTCATGACTAAACACCAACAAAGCCACAGTCTTGTCTTTATACTCTGACACAGCAGGGTTAATTGGATGATGTCAAACAGTTAATATGCTAATGGATTTAATTTTTGACCTTTGGTTCCCTCAAAAGTCAATATAGTCAAGACAACAGTTTGCAAGCAGTCAAAGAGGGAAGATTTATAAAGTCAAAAGTTGAACTCTGCAGTACAGCACAAATTTCTAATCCATTTATCAGTATGATCACATTGAGCTGAACTGAGTAAGGTGTAAAAAATGTATTGTGTGACTAAGTCCAAATGTGAGGAGTTTGTGACAAAAGATTTACATTAGAACATTAACTCAGTTTAATTCGATTCAATTCATCTCACAGTCTAATAAGCTAACATATCATCTGGATTATTTTAAACAAGTTTGTTTGCAGGCAAAAAATGGATGCATGAGGACATCACTATAAAAACAAACCTATATAATAGGACTGAATATTATACAAAAAAGTCATATTGTGATTATTTTTTAACACATGTTGAAATATGAGTCACAATTTTAGTGGAAATTCTAATTTTTTCAAACAAATATTAAAATGCTGCAGTCTGCACTAAACAACCATGTTCTCTTAGATCTGTATATATGACTTGCAATCTGGAGCATCTCTGTAGCACCACAGTGCTTCAAGTATAATGGTTTTGTGTACACATTTTATTTAATCAGAAAATTACAGCTCTTGCAATATGGATATTGCATTTGGCCATATGGAAATTGCAATAATATTTTAATTAACTGTTCAGCTCTAATATATAATAATGTCAGTCTCTATTGATTTTCATGCATTTTTGCTTTACCTTCCAATTATAATTAGGTCACTGCAGGCACAATAAATTAAACTCCTCTATAGTTAATAATAACAATAATAAGAATAATTTAACCTTTATTGATCCCCTTGGGGAAACTCCTTCTCTGCATTTGACCCATCCTATTCAAAGTTAACCTTAACTATACATACTAGGAGCAGTGGGCTGCCACGGTGCAGCGCCCGGGGAGCAGTCAGGGGTTAAAGGCCTTGCTCAAGGGCC
>OMNN01058358.1:15514-26496 GCA_900302755.1 Chromis chromis
TAAGGTTAACTGTGAATAGGATGGGTCAAATGCAGAGAAGGAGTTTCCCCAAGGGGATCAATAAAGGTTAGATTATTATTAGAATAATTTAACCTTTATTGATCCCCTTGGGGAAACTCCTTCTCTGCATTTGACCCATCCTATTCAAAGTTAACCTTAACTATACATAGTAGGAGCAGTGGGCTGCCACGGTGCAGCGCCCGGGGAGCAGTCAGGGGTTAAAGGCCTTGCTCAAGGGCCCACAGTGGTGGTGACTGGGACAAGTGGTCGCTCTCACTTTCCCACCCCAACCTCTTGCCAGTCCGGGGACTTGAACCAGCGACCCACCCGTTACAAGTTCGCTTCACAAACCACTAGGCCGCCACCACTCCCCCACGGAGCTGTAAGTTTAAAAAAAAAAAAAGTGCTTAACACTAAATTCAAACACTGCAGGTTTGGAGCACCAAGACTGGAGACACTGTTGGCTTTGGTGTCCCAAACGTGCAGCCAGTTTATTTGAAAGCTACCATGAACTTCAGCAGGATAATAGTATTTCAGGCAAGTAGTATTTTAAGGCAGTGATGGCCTCCAAGACTCTAGCCATGAAGGTTTCTAACATTTCCACAAATATGTTTGTCTGTCATTCCAATCCACCATTAAACCCCCTTAAAAAATAAGCCCATGTAGCCTTGCATATTTTGTTGAGTGCAACAGTTACAGGGTTTGTCATTATGAGCATCTGGTGGTAGCCGGTTAACTGATTCACTTAGGCAAGAATGGAAGGCTTGGCATTTAAGAAGCCTTGTCAAAAAAAAAAAAAAAAAAAGGGTGAAGGCCAGACAGTGCAGATGAGGCAGGAGGAGGTGGACGGAGAGTTACCTCCTGTTTCTGCAGTTAGAGAAGTTATCATTTGACTAGATGTGGAGAGAATTTCCAATGTTTTTGTCAGCAACACAGACAGCAGACATGGCCTCATTATTATTATTATTAGATATAATTAGTTAGTTTAGTTTATTGTGTTGTGGGATTTTCTACATCTCTTCTCCTGGATTATTTAAGGGGTCAACCGGATTACAGAGGATTAAAAACCTATAAAATCCGCTGATCTCTCTCCAGGTAGCCAAAACTGGCAACTCTGGACCAGCATTATAATATTTCTGTCATAACGCACACCTTTACATATGATTATATCTCTGTAAATCCTCGTAAATTAGACTAATTCCATGCCACACTGTTGGAGAACCACTGGTCTGCTGAACCTGCACTCTGTGATATTAATGTGGAACTACTTTTCAGAGAACACATCGTCTCTTTCTGGACTGGACTAAGCCTCGAATGAGTTAGGATCCTAAAAACACCTCTGAAATCAGGTAAACTCTCAGTCCTGAACTCCTGAACCCAAACAAGCCTGTTGTTTAAAGTGCAAGCAGTAATATTAACTTCTCTTTGCACAAAACTCTGCTGAACTTTCAAACTTTGAAGACGGGCAATGTGTATTTCCTAGAATGCTACACACTCATGTCTACCCTCCTTGGCTTCCTGGCACAACAAAACTCACCAAACTACTTAGCTGCTCTGTGTATTTACTGGAATTACTCTGCATCTCAGGCAACATGTGTTTGTGCCTGATTAAATTAAGCGAACATGAGCTCTACGGCATCTTTAATTAACATTATCTCACGGGTTAAAAGTTTCATTAAATACACACATCGCACCATCTCAAGCATTGTGACACCAACTCACCTGCGTGGGTTTGTGCAGGTGGAGGGCTTCAGGTCGTCCAAGTTGCTGTGCAGAAAAGGCCACGTTGTTGTGTTTTCCTGCCACTAGATGTTACTAAAGATACACATTTAACTACTTGTACATTTGAAGCAAAGCAAAGGGCTGTTTCCTCTCTTTTTTCTCTGAGAGCTGCATCTCCTCCATCTGCTGCATTCGTCTTCCTGTTTCCCTCTGCAGCTCCACCTGTTTCCCATCAGCTGATCCAACTATCCTGCTCCTCCATTGTTCTCCACTCATCCTGTCATCCAGCTTTCCTGTTCCTCACTTAGCTCACCTCCTTCTCCTCAGTACACTTCCTTACTGTACACTGTGTCGGTTACAGTAAAGATCTGCAGCTGCAAAAATCCTGCAGAAGTGAGAAAACACAACACCAAGAAAGAAGAGCAATAAACTTATAAAAGCACGCGTTGTCTAAGTTTCACAATAACGCATTTATATAAAGCCACAGTAACCTTGTGCTCTCTGCATTCACATTAATGTCATTGCTTTAATTTACACTTGAGCTGTGGAGGAATTATGGAAATGAGTCGGCTCCTACGCACAAGAGTCCGACATAAAATTACCAGATTATTTAATGAGTGAAATACATTTGCACTGTACAAGAGGATCACAGTGTCTGTTTCTTAGAGTGAATAAGCAAATTACACCAGCTCTTCTTGCAATTTTAACCCCTAACATGAACATTCTTCTCCCTTAAGTAGCTTTAGGTGGTTAAAATCCTCTTATTTCTCACTGACTGTCAGCTTCAGCTCCATCAAACTCTTCATTAAATCTACGCTGATCAGTCACAACATTAAAACCACTGACAGGTGAAGTGAATAACATTGATCATATTGGTACTATGTGGTGTTCTCCTGGAAAACCTTGGATTTTGGCATCCGTGTTGATGAGACTTAGACACCCAAATAAACATTGTCCCAGAACAAGCACACTCCCTCATGCAAATGGAAATCCCAAATGTCACTGGCCTACCCCCACAGGAAAATGCACCCCACCACATGGCAACAACATCAAACAATCAGGAACATCTTGAGGAACATGACAATGGCCCAAGATGTTGATTTGACCTCCAAACTTCCTAGACCCTATTCTGATCAAGCATCAACAGGATGCAGTGGAACAAGTTTGAGGCCCCACTGCACAAGCCAGAGTACCCAAAGGATCCACTGCCAACATCCTGATGCCAGACCCCATAGGACACCCTGAGAGGTCCTCTTGTCCATGCCCAATGGTTCAGAACATTTTTGACAACACAAGGGGGACCAACACAATAGGCAGGTGGTCATAATGTTATGCCTGGTCGCTCTATATGACACAACTAGAACAATGCACAGTAAATGTGGGACACTTTCACGAGGCGTCACCTTTGAATCAAGTAACAAATTTTAAGCAAACACTTTCAAAATAAACTTCCCTTGGCTTTACTGTCAGTTCAAGACTGTATTTTCTTACAGAAGCAGAGTGACTAAAAGCTACTCCCAACCTTTCCACCTTACAGTAACACATCTGTCAGCTCAACCTGGTGTCGTGTGACTCAATAGTTAGCATGTAAACAGTGTTACCTCCTTGTTAGTCGCCTTGGTTACCTTGGTGAAGTAGGTATTTTTCTCAAGATGACATTTCTCACCTATGAGTTGTTCAATAAGCTGTTCAGTGTGGGGAAAAAACATGCAGATAAATGGAAATAACCCTTTTTCCCATTACATTTACAGACACTTGGCTGAATGACAGTCCAAAAGAAAATGATGGGAATCATATGCTAAGGCCTAGACAGTCACCAGATCTCAACTCAATTGACCCCCTATTAGAGAGTTTAAACCAGTGTATTCAATTGCACTCTCTTCCACCATCATCAAAACACCAGATGAGGGAATATCTTTTGGAAGAATGATGCTCCATCCCTCCTGTAGAGCGGCAGACACTTACAGAATCAATGCAAAGGCACATTGAAGCCGTTTCTGGCGGCACATCAAGTCAAGTCATGTCATCGTTATTCATAGAGCATATTTAAAACTGAACTGTTGAGCCAGTAGAGAAATTAGATTGGCATTATGAATTCACCTAACAAATTTAAATACTGAGGTTAGACCCTGCAGTGTTATTTATGATGTGAACCTACCTGATCTACAAAACTATATAAAAATACTCATTCACCTGAGTAAATGAAATATTAAGGATGCATATTATTAATTATGGAGTTTAATCTGGCTTTTTTAAATATTAAGGCTGATGCCCTACAGCAATATTAATTATGAAAATTGATCTGGCAAATTTAAAATTAATATTAAGACTCTACACATACAGACACGGAAAACCCAACAAATCCAAGAACATCCAAAGGATTCATTATGAGTAGCATATTCGTGTCATGTTCCCTTTATGTTGGTTTTTCCTTTAATTTGTCACCTGTGTGTAGCTTTTTCATATGTTTTTCAATATTCTTTAAAAAAGTCGAAGCCAAATCGACATCTGCTGCAGTGCTGCATAAAAACTCCTCATCAGAAGACATGAGCCAACTGTCACAACTAAATGAACATTAACTGTCAGCTAAATTGACAAGATTTTCAAGTTTTAGCATTCAGTAAGCTTCGAAATACCAGAAACCGATGAAAATAACCATCTAAACAGGCTAAATTACAGTGCAAAAGGTACAAGTATAAGAGCATCAAGCACTCCGTGTACCGAAACACAAAATAAGTCATCACACTGGAGGCAAAAGTGGCCGAGACCCAGCAAATATCAGGTATGTCATCTGTACAACAGACTGTAAAAGCTATTGTGTACCGTTAATCATGCTGTAGATTCAGGGCACATCGCGTTATGACCCCAGGAGCTGTATTTTAGTTTTTCCCAATTTGTGAACAAGAAGTTGCAAGATGTCCAAAAGCTGTCAGAGATATGGAGAGAGGAGCGTTCCAATGCAAACATTAATTATAAAACCAAACTTTCATCCATCAAAGCAAATGTTTGCGAACTATTTTAAATCCTATAAAAACATGAAATACACATGGGAGCACACAGGGGAAGTGCAGTTAGGAAATGTAGCTTTCACAGATAAAACACACCACGGAAATAGAGGACAAATCACTCTCGGATCTGTCTGCAGAGCCCTCCTTTCTATTTTTCAAAATAGTCTAAAACTGTTCGGTTTTAGGCTCCCAGGTGGCCGCTGTCAGCCCGCTGCCAGACTTTCATCTCTGCACGATGCAACCACATCACAAGCCTTGCATGACATTTAGCTGTAAAGTGCACTAAAAGCAAACACATTAAAGAAATAACCACACAAAGCAGAGGTAGGTGATTTTTATAGCACCACTTTCCATTTAATTAATGAATGTCATTAAATACCAATCCAATGAAGAATGATAAAGAAATCTCTTTAGGCCACATGACTCCATGAGTATGGAGTTAACAGCCCTCCCACATCCACCCTCGGTTTTAATGGCCTTATTCCCATTTTTCCTTCCTGCCTGCTCACAGACACTGCGAGGAAGCCAAGTTTGTTCAGTAAACTTGGCCATCTTTTATAGTTTGTACTGTATCATAAACCTGCACAAGGTCAGGCTTTGGTAGGTTTGCTTGTCTGCAGGCTGTTTTGGTTGTCAGCAGTGCACCAGCTATGAGGGCCAGTTTATAGCAAATATCAAAGGCGTCCATACAGAACAAGGCCACGAGCTCCTTAAATATGATTGTTCACTCCTTAAAAAATGGATCTTTACTAGGAAAAATGATAATGTCAAATCAAACCCAGCCTTGTATGCATCTTAACTCAGTCCTATAGGGGCAAATAAATAAAAAAACATTACAAAATACCTTTTTTCATGTAACTTATGCTGATCCAGGCTGAGAATGAGCACAGTAATGCTGCTCTGAACTTTTAATGCATGATCTTGTCTGTGAGAGCTCGGCTCAGCACACACAGCGGAAAGGCAGGAATGTAAGCTTTAATGTCATTCAGTTTGTTCTTCCTCTGCTTGTCTGAAGGCGCTAAAGAAAGAGATCTCCTCCTCCCTCGTCTGAACCCAGTAACTCACGGTGGAAACTGCCTTTTCCTCGAGCCGCAAGAATGTCCAACTCCACCTAAAACAAACATAATCAAAATTTTAATTGAATGTTCTGAAAGCAAGCTACCACAGACTGCTGTTTTTGTTTTTATATCGTAAAATAACAACTAATTTATCCAACTTATCAATTAATCTGTTAATTATTGTTCTACATAAAATGACTAAAACAATTGGAATTATCAGTGGCTTTCTGCTCAACCTTCTCTGATTTGCTTGAAACTTTTTTTTATCATAAACTATGGAAATTTGAGCCCCTGTTTGAATGATAATATCTCAGGAACTATTAAAGATAAAAGCCACCTGAAATTTAGTTCACATTTCAACTCACCCATAATCAGAGACTATTTGATCAAATGTTGCAGATTCTGAATTAATGGCACAATGAGGAAAAAAGTGAGAATTTCAGGCTTTTATCTTTAATAACTCCTGAGATATTCTTGTTCAAACATAGACTCAAATGTCAATACGCAAAAACATGGTGAAAGTGGGTGGACGGGCCACTTCTACAAAAAATCTCGGTAAGTATTTGATATATCAAGCTAGAAATTTACAAATAACCTAAAAAATCCATATTTTAACCTTTAAAAAATCAGAAATGGTTGAGCGAAAGTCGTTGTAAAAATTTGATGATTTACGATAGAATGACCAAAGACTAAAATAAAAATAAAATAAAACAAATGACTGCTGATGAATTAATCATTTAAGCACTAAACAGTAAAAGTTTAGGAGAGAAAATATACTGATAGTAAATCAGGTCACTTACTTGAGTATCTGTCACAGGGGCGTCTCTCTCTTGTATAAGGCTGCACTGGTGGGACCTTCAAACTGCAGTTTGATGGCCTGTTTGAGATTAAGCTGCGGGTCTGTGGTTGTCATATTGACCATAACATCCTCTGGCAAGGCACTACAAGGTGGGACGGGGGAAAAACTGTAGCAAACAGGTGACAAAATGTTCTTCTGGGGTACAGAATCCCAAGCTTCCCCTTGAAGTGGGCTCTGTAGCCGGTAAGGGTAGCCCAGAGGAGGGCTCTCTCTGTTTTTAGCACCAAGGGGGCTGTCCTGCCCCGGCATTATCCCAAGTGAAGCCATCACTGAGTGCCATTTACCACCAGTGTAAGTAGTCCTGTCTGCTTTTATTAGGCTTTGTTTGTTAATTTTGTCATGATATTCAAGTCCAGACAAGCCTTTCTGGGGCAGTTTGCAGTTGTGCACCATGGCAGTGACTGTGCAAACAGTAGGAGGAGGGCTGCCCTTGGGATGCCTCTGGCTGCTTCCATGGAGACTGCCCATGCCCGAGCTCCCTGGTGGAGGCAGGGTGGAGGGTCGGCTACGACTGCGTGGCAATGAGTGCTGCTGGATCTGCTGGATGAAGCTGAGGCTGTCAGCGGGCACCGTCTGCACTGTGGCCAGCGAGTGGCAGGTGGATGAAGTTTGGGAGCTCTGTATGGAGTGGAATCGTTCTGCAGTGGAACCAGGAGAAGATACTGAGGAGGATGATGTAGCAGCTATTACTTCACTCTCTGAGATGCCTGATGAGAGGCTCTTGTTGGGTCTTGAAGGTGATACAGTACTAGAGTTAGGCAGCAGGCCTAGGTATGGCTTGGCTCCATAGCTCTCCAAGAGCCGGACGATGTTAAAGTGTCCATGTTTCCCAGCCACTTTGACTGGACTGCGGCCATATTTATCAATGTGATCGGGATTTGCCCCTCTTTCAAGAAGCATCCCAACAATGTTAACATGTCCAACCTGAGCTGCAATGCTCAGAGCTGTTGCCCCTTGGTGGCATGCAAGGTGTATATTGACACCATTGGCTTCCAGGAGACGACGTCCGACTTTAGCATTTCCTGTCCAAGCTACTGAATGCATTGGTGGTCTCCCCTCTGCATCTTTTGCATTCGGGTTTGCCCCATGTTTTAAAAGTAGATCTACAATCTCCACACATCCCTGCCAAGAAGCCACATGAAGTGCTGTACGGCCCTCAGAGTCTCGGGACTCCAGGGGTACACCTCCTTTTTCTATGAGGAGAGAAGCCATATCAAGGCGACCCTCCAACACCAGGAGGTAAAGCAGAGGACGTCCCTCTGCATCCCGGACATCGGTATCGGCCCCTCGCTTCATAAGCAGCTCTGCAACATCAGCATGGCCCTCCAGGAGGGCAGCACTCAGTGCAGAATGTCCGTCATATGCCCTGTGGTCAATGGGAGAACGTCTGTCCAACAACAGCCTCACAGTGCTCCAATGACCTTCTTGGGCAGCCAGTATAAGAGGGGTCCGTCCTTCAATGTCCATCTCCCCAACACGTGCCATGCTGCCTCGTTCTGTCAAAGCAGCGCAAACAGTCCGATGCCCTTCACAGGCGGCAGCGTGCAGCGGAGTCCAGCCGAGGTCGTCCTTATGGTTCTCATCCAGGCCTCGGTCCAGCAAGGCTCGGACAACCTCTGTGCTGCCTCTCGCTGCTGCCAGGCAGAGCGCCGTCCTACCTTCACAATCAATGGCGTCCACAGCTGCTCCCCAGAAAAGCAGCCGTGACACTGTCCTCATGTGGCCCATTGCTGCCGCAGCCAGCAGGGGAGTAACAGCAGCTGCAGCAGGGACGTTACCATCAGGTCCAGCAGTTTCATCTACATCAGCACCAGCTTCTAGCAAAAGCTCCACTACATCGTCATGGCCCTCATAGGCTGCTAGGAGAAGTGGGGTCATTCCATCATGGTCTCTGTGGCCTGGATTTGCTCCACGCTCCAGCAACAGACTCGCTACCTCACCAAATCCTTTAACTCCAGCTGCTACAGAGACACAGAGGGCAGCAACTGACAGAGCAGTGCGTCCATCTCCATCAGCTAAGTCAACTTTTGCATTGTGGTCAAGAAGTATCTCTACAGCTTCATGATGTCCCATATAAGCAGCAGCGATAAGCGGCGTGCGGCCGTTGCTATCAGCTTTGTCGACCTGTGCCCCATAGTCCAGCAGGGTGAGGACGATTTCCTCATGACCCCCCCACGCTGCCGCTCTGAGAGCAGTCCGGCCTCCACTGTCACATCCATTAACATCTGCTCCAGCGTCCAGCAGTAGTCGGACAGCCTCACTGTGTCCTCCCCAAGCTGCAGAGCGGAGTGCTGTCCAGCCCTCATGGTCAACATGCTCCATCATGCGTACTGCAGTTTCAGGGTCCTGATTTTTGGCCCATTCCAGCAGCAGAGACAACACTTTGACGTGACCCTGTCTAGAAGCCAAAGTCAGCGGTGTTTGACCCTGTTGATCACTAATGAATGGATCAGCCCCATGTGTCAGGAGAAGTTTAGCTACGTTTGCAGAACCCTCGTGGGCTGCACTGGCAAGCAAAGTCTGTCCATCTGTAGAACTAAGCTGGTTTACAGACACCCCGCTCTCTAGCAGCTTCCTTATAGACACCTCCCTTTCAAATGCCTGTTGTAAATCAGTCCCTTCTTCACCGACACAATGCATACCAACACTTGGTTCTGCATCTGAAAAACAGGCTGGAGAAATGAGTCCACTTTTCTTCAACAGCTGAGGGACATCCTGACTGACCAGAGCAGGAAGCTGAGCCAAGGATGTGGTGAGGGCTCTACTGCAGCTGGGAGAAACAGCAGGTACGTCTGCCCACAGCATCCACAGTGCCAATAATGAGGGTTTATCTCTATGATGACCTGAGCAAATTAAGTGTGCTGCTAGCTGGCAAGTGTCCTCAACATCCAGGTTTGGTCCCTGTAGGGTCAGCGCCATGGCGAGCATGCTGTGACCTTCTGTTCTGCTGCACAGGTACTTCTGAGTGCAGTACTTAACATCAGTCAGCCACTCCGTAAAGCTGGCATGAAACAGTAGTTTGGTGCCTCCAGGGCCATCGATCAGGAGAGGAGAGAGGGTTCGGAGTTTGTTCTGGAAGTCCTGGAGGCTGAGCAAGGTGTCCTGGGTCCAGACTGCTGTGAAAAGCTGCTGTGGTGTGAGGGGCCGTGGGGCAGCCAGGAGGACGTTGAGGAGAGGCCTGACATAGACGAAGAGCCCCCGGGGGAACAATCTCTGGCACAGCCACAGGTAGAGGCCGTTCAGAGTCCCGGGGATGTCCCGGATCTCCCGCAGACCCACCAGCGCCGCCGCCACACCGTCCAGAACTCGCTCGAGAAAGAGAAAGCAGCCGCCGCTCTTGATGTGCAGCAGATTCAGCATGTCGGCCGTGTCGGGGGTGAGCTGACGGCGAAGTGAACCTTCTTCGTCCAGCCGACAGAGGATGTACTGCTGCACGTCACGGACCGCCGCAGGCTTCCGCAGATCATCCAGACAGAGCCTACGAAAACCTACAACACAGAAAAGAGATGTAGTTTTCCATATTATTCCATGTTGTATGTACCTTTTCTATTAAATAGCTAAAGTGTTTATAATGAAAAAGACCTGACTTGATTAAAGAACTGTGAGGAGAGGGACACACTGTACTGTATAATTTGGTCATCATGTTCCACTTCTACAAAACAACACCCCTGTCCTTCATTTATAAGTTGTTATTAAATGGAGCTGGAACAACAAGAGCCCTCGACCCAGTAACAGTTTTTAACAGTCGCTGACGCTTTTTTGTTGTTGCTATAGTTACATAAGAGGTTGAAAGCCGTCATTAAGGCAGTTACTGATTTACATTCACAGATTTAAGCCTCAGCAGATAATTGCATTTCTTATCAGCACTGAGTGCATGGTTATTGTGGATGTCAAGATCACCTGCAATACTGAATTTGTCATAATACGTCACAACAAAGGGTCAAAATGAAACCGATTCAAACAATTTGGGGACATCATGATAAAGGGGTGGTGCAATATAATGCATAATCCCCAACACTGCTATCGAAATAAATACACAAGCAGTGTCTTAGACATATATTCCATCTTGTGAAAGGCTCCTTGCATGTGTCAAATATGGTTTTAATACCAAAAATTATAATGCAGGTCTCCTACAATAATAACCTAAATCATGCAGTAGGGTTTGTGAAAAATTAAAATTCGATAATTAAAATATCTATTCTAAGATGCAGTGACCACATTAGTATTCCTGATAATGACCCTGATGACCTACCTTTTTGTGGATGACTTGCATTTTAATTTTTTGGCACTGCAGCCATATTTAACTAATGCAAGAAGCCTTCACCAAGAAGGAAC
>OMNN01058372.1:6384-26784 GCA_900302755.1 Chromis chromis
TCTGCCTTCCAGCACGGCAGTTTGGATTTTAAGTCAAACGGCACGAATCACTGCAAAATGTCTCAGTGCTCAGTGCACATCTCTGCCTCCGTTATTCAAAACAACAAATAGAAGCTCTGTAGCGCCACATTATGTAATAACGCCACATTTTGTAATAAGTTGTTACATAATGCACCAAATTTTAAAATTTTCTTCACTAAAAAAGTGCAACATTTGGGGGCGCCCCGATAGCCTAACGGTTATGTCGCGTGACCCAAGTGCGAAGGAGTAGTGGCTGTCCCGGGTTTGATTCCGACCTCGGGTGTTTACCGCATGTCCTTCCCCACTCGCTCCCGTTTCCGACTCTATCCACTGACCTATCTAATAAAGGCATAAAAGGCTAAAAATAAATCTTAAAAAAATAAAAATAAAAAAATAAAGTGCAACACCCGCATTTTGTAATAACTGATGCAATATGTAACAACTTATTACAAAATGCAGCAAAGTGTATTACATATTGCGTCCAAGAATTTGATTACAAAATGCGGCAGATTACTACAAAATGTGGAGTTATTACATAATGAGGTGAAAATTGATTACATTATTACATAATGCGGCGTTATTACATAATGTGGCGCTACAAGCTCTCCTTATCAAAACTGTTTATCTAAAAAACATTATTTTGTCTTGTGATTATTGGGATCAGCCCAAAACAATCACAGCTGCAATTCGAACCATGGTGAAGTTTCTAGTTATTATAAATCTAATCAGCTGTTCAAATGTTTTCAACCAACACTCTTAAATCTCATCTTTACAATGCAGCATGTCTGTGTGTCTACAAAACCACACAAAGCGTTGCTTACAACAGCAACTTACATTTTTATATACAAAACCTTTACAGATAAAAGCAACATGATGTTACCATGAAACTACCTATAAAAACAAAAATAAACGATTGAAAGCTTTAAGACTAAGTGACTAGATTCACTTATCCATTTAAAAGTGGTCCCTATCTAAATCAAAAAGCATCCAATGAGAGAAACCCTCTGTGAAATGGCTTCGGAACCGACAGACCTTATAGCTGCGACATTATGTGCTATCAAGTTATATAACAACACCTCTACTGTTTTGAGGTGGTTCAGTCCAGCTCCGTCACAAGAACAGTATACTGTAGGTAGAAGACGGGTCCAATATACGCAGCAGATCCTTCTCCTCCGGGTCCAGTCCTCACCCCCTCGACACGACTTGAGCTCATTCTTGACATTCTTGGGGATGTTTCCTTTATTGCTCTATGGATGTTCATCTGAGCTGGAGGAGCTCGGCAGGAGAACACACTCCTGCCTTCTGCCCCTTTTCCGCCTTCTGTTTGCAATTCGCAACCTCCTGCGGATCACATCTAGAAGAAAAACATGCGAGCAAAAATATTACACCATGTTAGAATATGCTAAGCTAAGAGGTTATGTTTATGATTCTCTGCCTCAAATACATGGAGGTGCACAGTTAGGGTTAACTCCATGGAAGAACTCATTATTTATGAGGACCAAACAGATCCCCGTGCGGTCCACTCACCTGCCACGCTGTCGTAGTCCCGCCGTGGGTCGTGCCAGTAAAGACTGGGTGTCGTTCTCCAGTGGCGGTACAGGCGAGTGTGAAGCACCGACAGAGTCAGGAGAACCAGCAGGAAGCCCAGCGCCGCTGCCGCCCACACCGCCTCATCTGTCCTGGGGGTCCTCGGCAACCCATTATTTACAGCTGCAGCTCGGGCCTCCGCTCCTGAGGCCTTGTCACAGTCACACTGTTCGCCTGCTTTGCAGCCGTCGCAGTCGAGGCCGTTCGGCTGGCCGTCGTGTGCTGGCTGTGGGTTTTGTTGCGGCTGAGACTCTGATTGGGATTTGACAACAGAATCAAAGCCACTGTGTACTTCTTTGTGCTCCACCTCTCTTTCTTTTACATCTACTACTTCATTATCCTTCATCTTGCCATCTGCTGTGTGATCCTTATCAAACTTCTTCTCCTTGGAGTCGTTTACTTTCATGCTGTGTTTATCAAAGTCTTTATCTTTGTGTTTGATTGAGTCTGTACCTTCATCTTTGGATCTGAGAGTCTCAGTTTCAGGCCTGACAGTAAGGCTCTGTGCACTGTTCACACTATCTGCGAGCACATCTTTCCCAGCAGCTGGGTTTCTGAGGTCAGTGGGTTTCGGACTGGGCTGGAGTGCTGCTGTCTGAGAAGCCCCTAACGAATGAGTTTTAAATGTAGTTTCAGATATAATTGAACCGGAAGGACTTGTAGGCTTGGGTTTAAGGCCCGGATTTAGATTTTGGATCTCAGACTGAGGATCTTCCTTTGCAATAGAAGGATTTGAGAGAGTCCTTTTCCCTGCTGATGGTCCAAGTGTGGTGCTGTAGTCCTGGACATCCCCTGTCCTCTGGGGGATGTTTCTGTTGGTCTGATTGGGGAACAAACTGGAGATATTTGTTGTTGTGTTAGGTCTTTCATTGTCCTTCTTGAGGGCAGCTCGTATCTTCCTGCTTTTTCCTCCTTCTTTAAAATGTTTCAAGCGCTCCTTCTTCAAGCTGAACTCTAGATCTGCATCTGTGATTCCCCTCAGCAGAGAAGAGATGATCTGCTCACAGCACTGCCTCGGAGACTCCTAGGGATTTACAGCAACAGTTACTTATTCAAATGTACACACAACAGGCTGAAATGACTCTTTTCTAAATGTTTTACTTGGCAGCATCACAAGTCTCCCAACCTTCATTTTTCTCGGTCGCTCCTGCCGGTGCAGCCCCGCTGACCACGTCAACAGTAGGTTGTATTTCCTGCTCTCGCTCACACCATAAAACTTATCCCTTCTGGTTTGTGTGGTTTCCAGCCACTCACAGATGTCAGCAGAGGCCACGGTGGACAGCTCCAAAGTACGGCCCCAGGACACCAAGGCTATTGGCTGAACACAGAGCAAAGAGTGAGCATACTATCACTTCCTTTCTTCCAGAGGCTAAAAACTCACCTTGTAATTTAAAGTCACGGTATGCTCAAGCACTGAATTGCCCTTTGAAAGTTACTTCTACCTTACTACTTCTTCGGCTTACAACATGTGACAATGTAATGGCATAGTAGGGCCATCGACAGTCCTCCAAACCCTTTTCATATTAAACTACACTATAAAAAATACATCATGATATGAAAGAAGGTTTAACCACTAAGAAAGTGCATTTCCCAATTAAAGTCATGGGTGATTCTTATGCCCATGTGGTCCCCCTTATGAAGTCGCCATTACTTCACTTCAACATACTGTAGACCAGTGGTTCTCAACTGGTGGGTCGGGACCCAAAAGTGGGTCGCGAAGCCATTTTTAGAGGGTCACGGAAGCATGCCCTCCCCCCAAAAAAGTAGTGGTATAAAGTCTTTTATTTTAAAGGACGTGTTTCTTATGACACAGTTTGCTTTCAAGAGCAGATATTCAAAATATTTAGTGGTGGTGACACCAGTAGTTGCCCACTATTAAACGCTAGATGTGGCTCTGCCAGCTTAGTGGAGAAATTTATGCTAAAACGTGCCAAAAAATAAAGCAACATGTGCTCAGAATCTGTCAAAATGGGACAAAATATGCCCCAAATTTGGTAAAAGTCTCCAAATATACCAAAATGAGCAAAACATAAGCCAAACCTTTCCCAAGTTGTATCAAAATGTGTTGAGACTACACCCAAATAAACCTTAATTTGTTAACAGGAACAGCAAACTTCAAAAATTTGGGACCGTGACTGTTATTAATAGAGACATAGGGGGTCCTGAGGCTGGACCAGTTGAGAACCACTGGTTTATGCTATCGATTTAGTTGAAGCTCTTAAAGACTGTAGAGATAAAAACCTACTTTGGAAACAAGAAATACAAACTGCGGAACAATGCAAGACTGACCCAGATCATGCAGCCAAAAGAAAGAAAGAAAAGGCTGGATGAACATGTGTGATGCCTCAACTAGGTGGTTGTCCTGAGCAGAATACTTTTGACAGAAGTGTCCTACATGTGCTTATTTTATGTGGTTTAAAATGTAATTATGTTATGACCTTCATCAGTAAAAAAAAAAGCATAACTATAGCAACTGTTTCAGACAGAGTCAATTAAGGGCTACATTGAAAAGGCTTGTTACACTGCATATGATTCTCATGAATTTCTACATCTACAGTCTTGTCTGGATAAGCTAATGACAAATAATTACTCTTCTTCCCTTGGCGATTTGATGGAATACAAAAACAAAAAACTGAGACACTGTGCCATCCCAGTAAGATTAATAGTTTCAACTTGCCCACCCCTATTAAAAATGTCTTGTTCCACCACTACAGCCACTGCCCTCGACCCCCACCACACACACAGTAAACACACACATCTAGAGACTGACGTTGGCAGGCCTTGCGGTGGTTGAGGGGCTTGCCGTGGTCGCGAGTGTATCCATTCTGGCAGTACTGGCAGTGGCGTCCGGCCGTGTGGTGCCGACACTTCTGGCACACGCCTCCACTGCGCCTGCCCGACTGCTGAAACACCTCCATGCTGAAGCGGCATTTGTTTGAGTGGCCGTTACACTCACAGGCTGGGACAAAGGAAAGAATAATGAATACCAAAGAAGAATGACATTGGAAGGAATGCTCAAACTCAATAAAAAAGTTTCTTTTTCATATGACCTCAAACAAGTGAAATGTTTGCTGTAGTTACATTTTTGGCAGCGTGTTTGTTAGAGCTAAACTGCAGACATAACTTCTCCTTTGCTAAGTTTGCTTTTCAAGTCAAATGTCCCTCTCAGTATGTCACAAATCTTCAACAGCCCACATTCAAGGGATCCTCATCAGAATGTTTTCATGTAATGTGTTTATGTAAGAAAAAAAACAAGACAGTAGCTGACATCTTGTTTTTAGATTTTTAAACTATCGAATACTGGCATCTGGATCGGTCTCAAAAATCCTGTACCGTCAGTTCTACTGTTGGATATGGAAAAAATGATTGTCAATGTTGAAAGCAGATGTCTGGTTTGAACAGTTTTACTGACTTCACTTGCTGGATTAAAGTCAGAGTTTAAAAAGGGGGAGAACCTATGCAACTTATTTCAAACAGAGCTTCAGTCAGCAGCGTGTAGGACTCACCAACACATGGGTTTGGATGAGTGGGTGTAGCGCGATGCCATGGTCTGTCAAAGTAGAAATCCTCACACACATCGCAGTCCGGCCCTGCTGTGTGATGCTCACACACGCACACTGCATGGCCTGCGTCGTCACGGCGACACCTGGAAGCGTGTCCATTGCATTTACACCTGCCTCCAACTTGCAGGTCGGACAGGGCCAGTGCACCTCGGATAGGAGGCATAAAAGCAGGAGATTGTACCGCCTGCATATTCCTGACACTTTGTCTTGTGTTGAGATTATTGTTCCTCCTCTTCCTCAGTTCCCGCCCTTTGTTGCTCCTGCTCTGCCCCTCAACTGACCAAGTACAGCCTCCATTGGGGCAAGGCAGCCAATGATTGTTTTCCTTCTTGCGACCACGTCCTCTACCTTTCCCGCCTTTTTTTGGAGAAGCAAGCGTGTCCATGCTTAAACTATCCCCCCCTTCCTTGCTGGTCACGTTGTGCCCATCCTCACCTTGTCCTGTACCTTTATAGTGACCCTTCCTGCCCTGCTTATCTATCCTCTCTCCTTTGTTCCTCCCCCTCCTCTCTGATTTTTTTGTCTCTCTGTCAAAAAATGCCAGTGTATTATCTGTGTTTAACTTATCAACCTGATCTCCAGTGCGGCCCTTGTAGCCCGATCTCCACCTCAGAACATCAGTCCCTCTGAGATCATGTGTTCCTTCTTCCATCTTATCCAAGCTGCCCACTTTGATGTCTTTGGACACCTGGTGGAAGACCACACGAATGTCTGTGGCCGTCACCCAGTCCTGAAGGGTGTGGCTGTAGTCAAAGTCAGGAGATGATGGCCGTCCGTCAAGGGTAGAGAAGGCCAACACCATGCCGCCCCGCTGCCTCTGCAAGGGCCGAGGGTCTGAGCAGAGGGGCTCCGTCTCTTGGTGTCTTGTTTTGGCTATGGTCTGGGAGGGGAGCCTAAAATTCTCAAGGCAATTGCTTGAGTAGTGTTGCATAGGCCTCCAGGTACGCCCGTAGTCCATCGACTTGAGGATGGAGATGGAGATAGGGTCTGATGGCTCCCCTTGGTGGCAGAACTGCAAACTTATGTAGGTGATCTCAAAGCGGCGGCCCAGTGGTAGCGTAAGGACCCAGTCCCCGGTGTCAGGACTTGTATGAACCATCCAACAGGTGAGGTTGTGGGGGTTGTGGAGGTCAGTCAACGTGGTGATGTTGCCGTCATAGTCGGACCCTTGTAGCGAGTGACTGGCATTGACCGGGACCCCATAGGCGGCGTTGATGAACTCTGACAGGCAGTGTCGTGGACGGCCATCTGGGTGGTAGCAGGGGTCGTGCGGTGAAGTCCAGCTCAACGGGGTGTGGGAAAGGGGGGAGGAGATGAGGGACGGAGGGAGGAGAAGGAGGAGTAGAAGGAAGACAGGAAAGAGAAAGGTGGAGGGGGGAGGGGAAAAGGGTAGGAACATCATGTCATCGAGCCTGTGGAAGAGAAAAAAAAGTTTAAGAGAAAAACCATGGGAGCTAGATCATAAAAGGAAAAAACAACATTAACTGATTGATTTATATGACGCGCATTTGAAGCCAAAGACGGAAATCCAAGATAGACCACCTGTGCCTTTATTGAAAACACATGATACCAGCTCACTGCATCACTTCAACTGCATCTTATTGGCTTTTGGTAGATGCCAGTAAAGATCTCATGCTGTAAAAATGTAATCTCCAATCTTCACAGTAGTATCAGCCACCGGTTTGAACCTATAACCTTGACAGCCCTCATGAACGTATCCATCTTAAAACTGCTCTCAACCCCGAAAAGAGTGGATGAATGTGGGTGAAGAAGGGCGCACACCCAGCGGATCTGTCTGAAATGACAAAAAACATGCCCGACAGCTGGGCCGAAACCCAGAGCTGGACCACATCAATCACATTTATTGCTCTCTCTTCAAATCATTTTACCCTTGGTCAGTGCTGCAGGCGAAGGGCCTGAGCGCGAGCAGTGTGCAGTGTCACTGCACAGAATAGAGAGTATGAGAAAATAGACAGAAAGGAAAGAGGGGAGGGAGGAAGAGGAGTTGGAGATTAGTGCTGAGGATGGTAGGAAATGATTTATAGTTTGAAATGTGTGTTCGGCTTGATCCCCTGCTTGGGTACTTCCGTGGTAAAGACAAACACAGACTTGTGTAAGGCCACAGTGCGAACAAATCCCTTCCCGTCTATTACAACTGGTGATGAATGTAATTTATTTTTCTGTCATGACTTGATACTGGAGAACATTAATTTTGGCATGTGGACAAAATGAACAATGCACCTCTGAAACCAGTGATTTATTGTTTTTAACCTCTCACACAAAAGCCCAGAAGCACATTTCCCAATAAGCCTTTCTGCTTGTTTCTCGCGAAGAGAGTTCATCACCCTCCTGTTTCACTTTTGGGAAAAGTCTCATTTCTTACCTGTCACTTTCCCATCAATAACTACCTTCCTTCCGCATTTTCAAACAACTTTCCCTTTGCTCTTCCATCTCCCCGAACATCTATCACCTGCCCCCTTCATTCTGTTCTGGGAATATTCTTAACTGCTGTGAGATTGATGGTGTCCTAACAAGCGTTTGACACTGACAGCAAAGTCAGCAGGGCTGCATAAACCAAACCCGTAGGAGAGGACGGGGCTGAGAGCCTCTCCGGCCTCGTCATCCAGCTCAATTAGCCAACAACCGAAATATGAGGCTTCCCTGAGGGACCACACAGCTCTGAGGGGCCTGCCTGCGAGGAGGCCACGGCGCTCCCTCGGCTGCTTTGGACAAACTGCTCCGTTCCTGACCTTTCTGGAGAGTGAACCAGCTAAAACTTGGTTGAGGACAAAAGGGGAAGACGAGGCCTATCATGCGACTGTGTTTTTGAGGTGTTGCTACAGGAAACGCTACAAGCAGCGAGCGCGGTGATGAGTGGTCTGACTGTGACCCTGGTCCCTCTGAGCCACATTCCTGGGGTCCAGAATGCCTCGGCTGGCCATTCCTGACGTGTCGAGACATGCCCCGCGGGAATCTGAAGGTGCTGATAAAAAGCGAGACTTATAAGTTGATCGGGTGATTAATTCGCTCTCTGCTTTCATATGGTGTCAGTATACTGGTTGTATAATAAGGGAAGACAATTTCAAAGGGATTGAGAGCAGGGCAAAGGTCATTAGAGGATTCAGGGAAGTAGTGGAGTGTTGAGAGTATAGCAAAGAATTCATTCTGGATGGGGAGTTAGGAGCGTAGGCGGCTGGGGGGTTCAGGGTTGGGGCGGGTGAAAACACACAAGCCTAGAGGAGATAGGGGAAGGTTGTTTAACATTCCCATGACATGCACTTGCTCTTGTCTTTGTCACATTACATGACTAATTAAACATTGGCCCATTACAAGCACTTTGATAAATGGATGCTCATCTGAGAGAGGCCCCTGAGGTTTTTTAATGCGCCCCTCTAGGCCAAATCCAGACTCTCTCCTCTTCCGAAACCAGATCATCTGTCTGGCACCACCAACTTAACCCACCGGATATGGTTTCAACGGTTTTTCTCCGCCGCTTTCCATAAATTCACACAGCCGGCATGTTGGAAGAACATGCTCAAGATGAATTGATTCTTCATCAACGGGAGTTTTGATGAGAATAACACGCTTTTTTTTTTCATAAAAAGCTGCAAAAATTAGCTTTACTTGAATATCATTCCTTTTTATTCTCCCCCCATAGCTGCAAAATAAAGCCTTAAAAGCAAAGCGTAGCTATCTATAACACAAATGTACATTCATTTTTATGACTCCGCTGAGAAAGTTTTGAAATAACTTGGCAGTAATTCGTCTTTCGAATAGCTTATACGGCCAAATAGTGGTGTGATGAGATCAACAACATCTCCGGCGGGGTGATCTTTAGAAGCAGCTATGCTTGGCTGGCAAGGGGCTGGAAAAATACTTGCTGACAACCTGGGGGCATGTTTACAGCATAGTCGAACAGTGGAGAGCGAAGAGAACGACGCTCATGTTCGTGCTCTGCAGTCTCCGTTTATTTCCCAGAGCAGAAACCGAAGCATTTGATTAATGGCGTGGACCGGTTTGTGCTCAGACGCGCATTTTTCATTGTCTTGCAACATTCAAACCAAGTAGACGTGGTGTGCCAAAAAACGGAAACATATCAATCGTATCTTTAAGTTATCAAAATTAAATGCAAATATAAAATAGGAAAACTTATATTTGCAGTATTTACCTCCTCCGAGCAAGTTTCATACCAGTTAGTGCTGTGTTCTAACTGGTATAGAGAATAATGCATAATAAATGATTAATAATGATCCTTTTCTCACTTCCCTGTCCTTTAATTTTGTTTCTTTATAGACGATTGCTTGTTTGGGGGTTTGCCTGTTTCTGTAATTCATATTTCCTTCCACTGCATGTTTTAGTTGTATTATTAATGCCTGTATTAAGAATCTAACCGAAAATAAAAGCGGAGGAGCAGCAGAAAATGGGAATCACCTCACAAGAAGCAGCAATATAAGAATTAATCAGTGTTTTTTCTTTCATGATTTGCTGCTAAATGATGAAAAAACGAGCTTTATTTTGAAATCAGATTAAAGCCGGTGTGTGTGGTATTCTCTGTTGCTACCTGCTAACTCGCTCTGACCTGTTCACACTTTAGAGCTGCAGGCCCGTCTGAATCTGGAGCTGTTCTGGTGAGCAGATGAGCTGGATTTGGCCTGTCTCACACATTTTAACATTCCTCGTCATGGGCAGCAGCTCGGGCCTACCAGACGGAGGGAAATGTATTGAATTCGAAATGCGCTGCTACTTCGTGGCGCGTTTCAAAGGACTAAATCGTGGTAAATAAACACAAGGGCTGTGCAGTTTAATACGACAGGTTTATATCAGGCTGATGGTTGCCAGGAAGATTTCCCAGGCGTCTACATTGCAACTCTGCTCCAAGACACGGAGCCTTTAAATAAATATGATCAATTATATAAGCTCTCTCTTATGGCCTCCATGTTTGAAGCTGAACCGAGGCACCTGTTGGCACATGTTACCAAACTGACACCTTTGTTAATTTGCAATTGTCCTCAGCCGTCAGAAATACAACACTGGAATCTGGGTGAGAAGAGAGAGGCTATGCATGCGGTCTGTATTCCCAAACTGCATTCCTGCCTGCACAGTCGAAGCCCATGTGTGTGTTATTCCACACGGAGCAGATTCCAGGGGTTCTGTTTTAGGTGTAATAATCTAATTTTAGTGGGGCAGCCCAGGAGGTGGAAGCAACAGACAGCACAAAATGGATTATCACTGCTTGTATCTTTAGCTAAAGGCCTCTGTCCTTCACGTTTGCACCTCCGACAAACTGCCAACCTGGTGCATACGCGGGGCCCCCAGGGGCCAACTGTACCTCCACAGGCACTTGGAAGGTGCCTCTGCCTCCTCAGTGACCCAGAATCTTTGCTTACTGCACTTTTAAATAAAAAAACACATGTTACCCGCTTGATATTTAAAGGCGAGTTTCCTGTCAAATCTCCCCCTTTACAGCCTCACAAGTTGGCAAGGCGCTTTCCAAGCAGCTCCAGCTTCACATGATGAGATTGAAAAACAGATGGAAATGAAATCATTGTGATTCCATGTTGCACTCGGGCCAAAGACAACTCCGGGCATGATGGGGGAAAAAAAACGCAAGGCCTCTGGTTTTAATTGTGGTTCAATTAAATCCGCACAGTGTCATGTGGCGGCTTGATAATGGGAATCATAAAGGAAAACAGAAACACCGCAGGGCTGCGCATTTAAGAAAACAAATAAAACGCACCCATGACCTGTGTCAGATCATTTATTATCTAAAGTGGTTTTAAAAATGATTATAAAAAGAAAAACACAGCTTGGGTTAATTAAGTCCTACAACCGCAAACGTTAGAGGCTCGGAGTGTAACATCTAGTCCCTATATGCTTAAAAAAAAGAAGAACTCTTCCTTTGTGACTGTGGTTTTTAATGCAAGTGTTGCAGAGGGATTTTAGGAAAACTAACGAACTGCGAGCGGACCTTAAAAGGCCAACAGCCTGCAGCCACATGCAAGTTGCGAGAGTTGCATTTAGACTAATGAGTCACTTGCCACGGTTCATTAAACAGACATTTTTATCATATTTACTTTGATTACTTTGGCAGGAGCTGAGAGTAAAGCTAGGAGACTAATTGCCTCAATTCTGCTCAGATAATTGCACTTGTTCAGCAGAAATTGGCTGCAAGCAATTAACGTTATCTGACAGAGAGGCACAATAATATATACATTATGAGGCTATCACAAACTGCTTCACTGAGATTTAAAATAATAATAATGTAGATAATTAGTCGTGCATGTGTTTGGCATTTAGGATAAATTAGAAATCCAGATGAGCTTAGCTTTGATATTTGATTTTCCGCAATGATCAGCAACTTGAATTACATAATTACAAGAAAAAGTACACATTTATATATACATATATAGCCAATTTCTACAGAACAAGTGCAATTATATAAATATGAAAATATATAGACTCCATTATAAACTTGCCTCAGTTGCGCAAAAAAAGTTCTTAGGAGGTGTTTCAGACCCAATTAAAAAAAGTAAATAAAAACGTTGACATCTATGTTTTAATTTTATATATATATACGAATTATTTTACTGTGTTTTAAAGGTTCATCCAGACACAATAAGTTAAAATAGAAATACAATGAAGCGTGCCTATCACCTGGATAAGCTGATCAGCGATGTCGGGCCAAATATCAAGCCACATGGTCTCTTTGCTAAGTTATTACATGTTTCAGCAGTTTTAAATGGTCATATCATGTAATTTATGATGCATATTTTGCACTATTTTCCTCTAAATTACGGCCTTATTTTTACGCACAGTTTTACGCGCAGTGCCAAAAAACGCCAATCTGGACGCGCGCTTCCTTCGCTGCTTCTCCTCAGCGCGACTTCAGCAGAGATTAAACCCCACAAACACCTCAAGTAGCCAATCACAGACGTCCAGCCGATAACATTTCAAGAAGGATGATGCAAAAAAAAAAGAAGAAGAAATCAATCAGCTCACCATGTGCCTCCCAGTGATTCTCCTTCTCCTGACTTGTTCTGCTCCCGCGGTCCCTCCGGATCATTCAGAGGAGCGCAGCAAGTGTCCGCACATCCAGCTCGTCTCGAGCAGCAGACAGAGCTGCCGAGAGGGGGCAACACGCTGGAGGAGGAGAGAGAGAGGAGGGCAGGAGGGCTGCGAATTAACGGGATCAGCTGGGAGGTGTCTCTCCTAATAGAAACTAGATTGAGCCAAGAGCGCCCACCTCGAGAGGAGTCGCTCTCTGCCTGACGCACGGCGCGCCTCTGCCAAGTCAGACCCAAACCTTTTCTTTTTTTAAAAATCAGTCTCATGAACTAATATTTTACAGTTCAGTTTTCGGTTGATTTCAGGTTTGTATGCAGCTTTACATGATCTAATGTTGATTCCCATTAACCAATTTGCTGTATCATATAGTTGAGCCTTATATTTGACCCATTATGACAGAACAAGGTTTTTACTGTGTTTGGAAACTCTTCTGTACAAATGCATCCACAGGAAAGGCTTTGTTTGTTAAGTGCATTATTCACTGAAGATCATTTATGTTTTACTTGTAGTAAAATATCTTTTCTTACTGCATTTGGTATAAATTATATATTTAAAAAAAAACAAAAAAACTTTTGTATTTTAGGAAAAGAAGCTTTAGTGTGTCAGAGTTTAGTTGCAGGGCCTGCAGACAGAAGCTCTTCTCTTTTCTGGCCATCTTTTAACAATTTTCATCTGCATTTTTGTGTGTGCGCATGCATTTCCTGCATGTAACAACAAGTATTTTCTGTGTAATTTTGAATTGCACCTACTTCACTTGAGGCTACAAGCATTTTATCCCTACAGATACAGTTACTCATTTTATTGGAGACTCAAATTTTGCACAACATGAAATCATTTTGCACAATATTCCAAATTAAACCAGCCAATAGGATATAAAATTAGCTCCACTCTGACCAACTGCAACATTAGAATACTAATAAAGTAATACTCTTGAAATGTACATTCACCAAAAAAAGTACATTTCGTGCAAACAGGTTGATTTTTATTCTAAACAAGTGGCATTTTTTCCCCAACTCTGGCGGTTTCCCCTCTTTAAAAGAGAATTTTAAGACTCAGTTCAACATTTCATGGCTTGTTAAGTATTTTTTTTTACACTGTGCAGATCCTCCACCTTCAGTTTTATTACCACTGGCGGGCAAATTGAGGACGCAGAGGAAACTCAGTTGCAGTATTCTTATCTCATATCATCCGGGCAAAGATCTCACTCTCCAGTTTGCTCCAATTATCCCTCAGTGGAATAGGAAAAATGGTTAATTGACCGGAGTGGATCGTTCTCAGATGTGGAGCAAAACTGATACAGATGGAAATATTAGAAAGGGAATCGAAGCAGAGGGAGGGAGAGAGGGAGGGAGGACGCTTGATTGGAGAGGAGGAAACTTTCCCAGAGAAAGACATAAAACTGATTGATGGCTTCCCTCGAGGAATGTTTCCCCAGGTGTGCTCTGTGTGTATCAGTGTGTTTGAGTGTGTGTAGTTACAGGGCTCTTAAGAAATGCTATCCTTGGACGCAGGACAAGTCTAATAAAGAAAATTGAGGGGTGAAACAGCACGTTTATGTGTCAATATTGCACTTTGGCAACATAGATACTTAGACACAGGAGATTTCAGTGCTCTTAGCTGGAAGTGGAGATAAATTGGTGCATTTAATGACTGATTTCAAAAACACAAACTAATAACAGAAATCATCCCTAAGAATGATATGGGAAAACTGCTTAATAGAAATGTTTAACTGCTTAATAAAACTCTTATGGTGGCCCATGACAGGTGCTTCATGTTGCCAAATTCTGCACCCTGCAGCTACGAGTGTGCTAAGAGACTGAAATCACAATAAACAAAATACCGTGAAAGCGTAATTATAAAAGTCAACATTAACGGACCGTGACAGAATAGGAGCACATTTCACAATGCTCTGTTTGATGGATGAGCTGTCCTTAAACATTTAAAGCGCTACGGTATGGCAGTGTGGCTTGGTTTAACCATCGGCCACGGGCATGGAGTTGAAATAAATGATATTTGCATGCACTGTCCACATTCATTTCTCAGTTATTGGAGCAAAGAAACACAAGGTGAGAGCTTTAAGGCACCTTTTGGTGGAGAATGAGTGTAACACATGTACAAATAGAATTCACACTGCTGGGGTAAAGGTTTACAAAAAAAACTAATCAATAAAAGCTGAGATGAGCTGAATCTTGTGTGTAGTTAAAGAAGTAAAAGGTGACAAATATTAAAAAAATAATCTAGAAGACAAGTTGTATATTTTTAGGAGATCTTTAACTTAGTGAAAAGAAAAAAGTTAAATGAAGGCAAAGGGTGTACCTCAAGGATCAATGTAAGGCCCTCAGCATTTTTGCGTATTTTTTATTGATGGTAAAAATGCAAATGTATGCCCATGGCACTGTTACATACACATCTAATAAAGCAGCTATAAAACTAACAACTGCTTTGGAAAGAATGAGTGTTGGCATTTTGCCCAAACCAACATTCAAGCCAATTATGTTGACGTTCTCAACACTGGTAAAAATATAAAGACTCAGGTTCGATATCTCAGTGTAATTCTGCACCAAAGTAGATTTTAAAATGATAAATACTATTATAACTTGTCAAGTTAGAGGAGATCTTTAACTTAGTGAAAAGAAAAAAGTTAAATGAAGGCAAAGGGTGTACCTCAAGGATCAATGCTAGGCCCTCTGCATTTTTGCTTATTTTTTATTGACAGGGTAAAAATGCAAATGTATGCCCATGGCACTGTTACATACACATCTGACAAAGCAGCTATAAAACTGACAACTGCTTTGGAAAGAATGAGTGTTGGCATTTTGCCCAAACCAACATTCAAGCCAATTATGCTGACGTTCTCATCACTGGTAAAAATATAAAGACTCAGGTTCGATATCTCAGTGTAATTCTGCACCAACATAGATTTAAAATGATAAATACTATTATAACCTGTCAAGTTAGAGGCACATTTTGAAATTCTGGTTATGCTAAGATCTTTTCCCACATGAACTTTAGTGTCACAGTTTATGACAAGAGCCTATTAACCCACTGGAGTACTTCTATTAATGAACATACAATTGATGGCTAAAAAGCTACTTCAGTATCATCATTAGAGGACATGAAGTAAAATATTCTTCAGAGCTTTGAACAGTTTTAATTCATTTCAAATGTGTGTTTTCAGTGCAACATTTTGCAGGATTTCCTCTGTTGATTACAATAGATCTGAGGGGCGGTAAGGTGTGAAGTAAAGAAATAAATGTTACAGTTAAACCGTCTGCTTATGTTAACGTTGTTTGTTCTGCTGAGCTGATGTTATTTTCTGATCCTTAATCACGGCTGCATCTTCTAGAAGTAAAGCTTTAACAATGAGAATGAAGCGTAATTCATTGTGCATTTTACCCAAGGTTCCGAGGATGTAAGTAGATCCTCCGCTAACGTGGAAATGTATCTCACATGTCGGGGATCAAGCAACCCCCCTCATCATCTGAGCAGATCTTCAGGGAGATCATGTTCTCTCCCCTCCAGTGTGCAGCAGCATGGAAATGGGAATAATAGACGGGCTTTTGACATGAACTTTAACAGGACGATCACACGTAAAAAACAAAGCAGACATTAGCCTTCCTTCCACAGGTAACTCAATATGTTTCTCTGTTTCCACACAACAAGAAAGATGTGTTTAAAAGAAACAATCATGGGTGTTTTGGCTCTAAATCACGGTTGGCACCACGAGCAGAGTGGAAAATTATCCCGGTTGCCATGAATCCAAACGCAGTGTTTTTGTTTTCCCAAAGTTCCCCTCACTTTTGGTCTGGCACAAGTGTTGACAGGTGTTTGAATTGTGATGGGGAGCAGACTGTTGTTCTACGAGGAAGGAAAACCTCACAGATAAACCACAAGTCAACCTGCTGAGTTCAAGGATCGAGAGAGGAGGTTAGAAAATCCAAGTGGTTTTGCTTCTGTGCTGCTTATGATGATATAACAATACCTTGTGTCTTCAAAGGGGGACAGATAGACGACAGTGATCATCGCTCAAGGTCCAGATCTCCTTCCAACAGCTTCGTATCAGGTCAAGCATTTATCACTGTGGGACGTCCTGGTGGGACAGAGATGTTGGCTCTCTCTAGCTCTTCCTCTCATTTCCTGTCACACACGGGTTGCCTTTTGTCATTGTGGTTGTTTTAGTTTCAATGTAGCACAGGTGAGGTTGCATTGGCACCCAAGATCAATGTCATAATATCTTCCTCTGCTCCTGAATTAAGACCCTGAAAAATGTCCAGAAAAGTGATTTTGCAGTGAAAGTTTGTCAGAATTAGCAAATGAATCCTGACTTATGGTCAATAAGTGTCTTTCGTCATCGTGAACTTTGCTCAATAAACTCTGATCAGTGCATTCTTAAGTTCATGAAGAAACTTAC
Organism: Chromis chromis; assembly: GCA_900302755.1. Taxonomy (NCBI): domain Eukaryota; kingdom Metazoa; phylum Chordata; class Actinopteri; family Pomacentridae; genus Chromis; species Chromis chromis. The sequence goes on from OMNN01058372.1 coordinate 23,032, forward strand.
TCACCGAAACCATGAGAATAGGAGTCAGACAACTTGAAAACATGCCTTTGGCCACGTCTGTCGCTGTTGCAGAGGTGTAAAATTTTTATTTTAGCCTCTGTTGTGTGTCTAGTGGGAGTTTTATCACCAAAGGAAGTTGCGTGCAACACATTTCAAAAGAGCGATGTTGACAAATGTGGATATTTAAAGTCTCGTTATGAAAGGTTGACGAATACACACCTTTCAAGCCTTTGTTTCAGTGATCTTATCAGCTCCATTGTGAATAACCATTAAACAGCACAATGATGAAAGGATCACAAGCGACTGTAATATCAGATGACGGCTGGTAAAAGAGAATCTAAAAATGTAATAGTAATCCTAAATATATATCTATATAACAACTGCTTTAGTTGATCACACATTTCCTGTTTATTAAAAAAAACTGCTGACGAGGTTATATTACACTACTGGGTTACATGCAGAACACTTCATATTTCAAATGCATCCACAGGTTTAGTCTGCAAATAAGCCACAAAAGGTCAAAGATCCTGCAACACAGTCTTCATCAGAGTCAGGGCTCACCTGTCTGCCCCCCTTTCTTTTACTTTTTTATGAAACTGCTCATACAGATAGTTCTGATTCCCACAGTAGTCCGCCCTCCGTGGAAGAAATATGATCGGACCCAAGGTGGTTTCCTCATGCAGCTCTGCAAGAAAACACACCTGAGTTAATCTTCTGTTGATCCTGTGATTTACACTCAGTCTTATGTATTTAGCACTAAATATGGCACAAGAGTCACCATTTTGCTCTCTCCTGCTCCTGTGCACCCTCTTGTGGCTGGACCTGGCACTCCGGACGTTAGATTCCTTCTCAGAGCCGTCACAGCTCTCACACACACGATCATCACCATCCACTGACCTCCACCTGACATGGAAACAATGAGAATAACTTGCAGCAACATGTATGAAAACAAAACAAAACAATAATCTAGATTGATTTGCAAACCTGTCGCTTATGAAAGAACAGGCCTTTTTCACCGGGTCGTTCTCTGAAATGGGCTCAGCTTCCAGGTAACATGTGATGTAGATCTACAGGAGACAGTAGGGACACATGCTGAGGCATTTTCTTCTTCAAATAAATACTTAAAGGGGGGAAAAAAGCTGTGGATGTGGTGCTAACAGTGTGTCTGTGGTCCTGGTGGAAGAGGAAAGGCTCAAGCTGAATCTGGAGGAGATTGTTGTGAACTCGGGACAGGAAACGAGACTTGGAGCCACTCAGCTGGGAGTCTGTGAAACATCTGCACGGAGCAGACAGATCCTTATCAGACTTAACTTCTGCCCTCCACTTTTATTATTAGCATTTTAAAATAATAGGACGCAGGAACTGGAAAGATTTATAGCAGCAACGTGTTCAAAAGAAGACATTTGTATAATTAACTGGAGGAACTACTGTTGGCGTTAAAGACTCACCCATGGTGGTCTATGAAGGGATATCTGGGGTAAGAATTCACATCAGAGGTCAGAGTGGCCACACAGCTGCTTGCATACAGACGAAGAGGAAGATGATGATGGTCCACAGAGGCCTGGATGTTGACCGTTTCACCTAGAAAGTAGACAGATGACGTTCTCTCACTGCTCCAGTCATCTGGTGAGAGATGAGATTTAATTTAATTTGCTTACACTTGACAAAATAAACTTATTTTTTAATATCTGAATGTATATTAAGTCATTTCCTTTTATTATTACATGCAGTTTATTCCTTTTAAACCAGATTTATTCCTTGAAATGTGCACGTTTGCACAGAGCACTAAGGTCTTGCATTTAGTTGGAAGACTACGCTATAGACTTTGATTATTTCTGCACATGACAGTTCTAGAAAAATGTCTGACTTCAAATGCAAATGTTACAAAAATGCATGCATTTGGAAAAAGAAAGAAAAGCTCTTCCATATAATAAACTATTTTATTAACTTTATATGGCTACATTAGAAGACCCCCGGTTCGCATCCCGGTTACGACCTGGAACCTTCTGTGTGGAGTTTGCATGTTCTCCCTGTGCAGCAGTCCAAAAAGGTTAACTGATGATCCTAAAGTGTCTGTAGGTGTGAATGAGAGTGTGCTTAGTTGTCTGTCTCTATGTGGAGCCCTGTGATAGACTGGTGATCTGTCAAGGGTGTCCTCTGCCTTCACTCTGAGTCTGCTGGGATAGACTCCAGCCCCCCGTGACCATACAGAGGATTAAGCGGTGTATAGATAATGGATGGAGGGCTACATTGGACAGACTGCATGTCAAACCTTTCTCTAGCTCTCCACTCCATTCAGTTTTCTAGAGCCAACCTTTTGTTTGCACATATGTAAGTTTAGGTCACATATCAAGTGCTTGTCCAATATCGACTTTAGCACAAAAACATTAAAATCAGATGCTACTCCCTCAATACTTGCCTTATTGAAACATACTCATTCCAAGTAATAAATCTGGCTTAAAAGGGATACATGTGAAGAAAAAAAAACATGTAAATAGAATTAATTATTCCCAAACTACACCTAAATGGTGGAAATAATGAAACTCCACCAAACCTGACAGATAGTCTGTTTACCATACAAGAAATCCCAGTTTGTTAAAGAGCAGCTATGGCATTGTATGTCATTTCAGAGAAGTTACAGGAGGTTGTTTAGTGTATCAGGGTGAAACCGACTCACCTGTCATTAGCTTAAGGTGGAAATCAAGGTCGAGATGAGCTGACTGGAAGAAGGTGAAGGGGCTCCAGGTTGGCCTCAGTTCTCTGCTGCTCACTGTGTACCTCCTACAAGTAAGAACCACAACTGAAATGACCGAGAAACCGCTTCCATCACAGCAACATGAGGTAAATAATCATAGCATTGCAGTATTGTGTCTTTCCCTGTGATCCTTGGTTTTCCAATGTAAAACCCAGAAACCTATAAATTAGAACTGATCCACCACTTGCTGCTGTATAAGTGAGGTTTGGATTCAGTCATGCTTTTCAACCCAGACAACAAAGGCAAGGCTTGCAACAAAAACTAAACCTAGAATACATATTAGACTGACTCAAGTTTCTCTTGCCACTTTCAGGATTTATCTTTTTAATAAATCACCCCAACCGGTCGAGGCAGATGACCACCTTCCCTGAGCCTGGTTCTGTTGAAGGTTATTTTCCCCCCTTCCTATCCTAGGGTTGTTGTTTTTTTTTTTGGTTCCTTCCCACCGTCGCTAACTCCTTGCTCATAGGGAATTCAAAAGCAACTTTGGATTGTTGGGTTTTCTGTTTTCTGTTCTGTGTATAATTCGTAAGGTCTGTATCTTACTATGTAAAGCCCTGTGAGATGACATATGTTGTAAATTTGCGCTATATAAATAAAATTGAATTGAATTGAAATTTGACACAGACACAAAGCTTTATGTGATCAGGCCTTCAGACACAGTCAGGACTGAAAAGCGTATGTGATCATTTTTACGCTGCTGTTTTGCTGCAGGATCTGAAAAGCCGAAGAAGTGTGCATTGTTAAAAACATTTACATTGTAGGTTGTAAACAAATTTCTCCATCTTCTCTTTCTTGTTTCACAAGTCCTCTTGTTCTACGTCTATCTCTGCTATCCTTTTCTCTCTCACCCTCACCCCACCTGGTCGAGGCAGATGGCCGCCCCACCTGAGCCTGGTCCTGCTGGAGGTCTCCTTCTGTGAAACAAGAGTTCTTCCTTTCTGCTGTTGCCTTAATGCTTGTTCACAGGGAATCTTTGGTCAGGTCATTTGTTGTAA
>OMNN01058383.1:3760-15330 GCA_900302755.1 Chromis chromis
TCTACTTTTGACCAACTAACACCCAAAATGCTTGAATGCTACATATACATTAATCGTAAAGAGACCCATAAATCACCTCATTGGAGATGGTTGTTGATTAATTTTCTGTCAGGTAGCCAATCATTACCAGTCACATTAGCTTTAGTGAGTCTGTATTGCGAGTGATATCAAGTTCATTGCGTAAACTGACAACACTGTCGGTTCCTCTTATCATAACACCACATTAGCACTTGTACCACAAATCTAATCAGTCAGCCTGTTGAGAGACTAAAGTGTCCGTGGAAATCTTCTACTTTCTGGCTGAAGGTGAAACTATTTTAAGAATTGCAGAAACGTGGCTGCTGCGAAATCAATAATTGCTGATGACGAAGTGGCCCAGAAGTCTCCAGCCAGGGAAGACCTCAAAGTGAGTCATCGAATGTGAAACGCTGCTGCGCTCACACTTGCTCATACGTTCACAAATGGAAGGAATCCAGCAAAACCTTGTGAAACGGTGATGCGAATATAAAAATGTGTGTTGTGTAGCATAATTACTGAACATATGTTGTGTCCTTATGTCAAAGGAAGCCGCCGGCATTGCAGCATATTCATATACACACATATTTCTCAGTAAAGGACTTTATAAGTTCCACATAAATGAAGTTTATTATTATTTGTATAACCCATATTGGGCACACTGAAGGAAAAACTCATGATTCCTTCATCATTCTAGTAAAAAAATATAATTTACATGACAAGAGTCTTCAAAGAAGGTGGATTTTTCTTTTCATTTAGCCTTCGTGTCACAGCATCGCTCTGTTCCTCTCATTATATATTCCTCTTTGTTGAGCTTCCTTGTCGCTCAGGTTCTGTCATCTAATTTAGGAGTGTTTTTTTTTCACCTCAATTTTAGTTCCGTTTGTGTCAAGATGTGTTTATAGGCTCCCCGGGGTTGTTTATCTCACCTGCTCCACCTGTAATTTGTTCCCCCCCTTATTTCTGTTTTATCTGTGTTTTTTTTTAATGTGTGTACATAGATAAACTAAAGCTTGAAAGGCAAACCAGGACCAGCAAGGGGGTGAGGTGGTGGAGCTGTTTTGGCATCCCAAAGGAGAAAACTAATGCAAGTCTGTTTTTATCCAGTTTAAATCACATTTTCATTTTCACATGTCAATCTCAGTCCTTATCGCGTTTAAAGAAAAGTGTCCTCAGACAGACTCGGACAGGAGTTTGAACTTGGAACGTTTCGGAAGGAGACTTTTGGAGATGTACACATTTACCATGATTACTCAGCAGCTCACAGGATCAAGAAAGTAAATTTACACAGATGAATTCATCAGAGATTTTCTCCTGATGTTGAACAAGTAAATTGATGCTCACCTAACAAGTAATAAGGAAAGCAGTCCTACTGTACCATCTGCAGAGGGGATATTTTTAGGTGTATGTGAGCTTGGGTGACGTCTTTAAATGCCGTGCATCTGGATGCCAATTAACAAGTGTGATTTCAGTATCGCTCCACAAGTGATGGCTTCTGGGATGGAACTGACAGGAGTCTAGTTTCGTAGCATGAAATGAAACCGAGCATTTCATGGCTGTCAAATAGAGTTGAACCGGCAGCCGAAGTGCTCATATTACCTGTAGCTATTCATGCCATGGAAAAGAGCTTTGAATATAGCACTACAGTGCATTGTGATCCACTGTAGTTACTAGCAACACTGGCAAGTAATTCTCTTCCTACGTTCCTAAAATAACAGCAAAATAGTTAAAGGATTAAACAAGAAAAATGAAGAAAATAAACTAGAACTTTCTGGAATCTGAATTTTTGCAGTATCAGTGAGCGTTTCTAGGAAATACAAGGTCTCCTTACAGGGTTTTGCATGCAGTGGTTGCAGCCAGTGCGTATACTCGCAACACTGGCAAGTAATTTTCCAAGTTCCTAAAATGACAAAAGAAGAATTAAAGGATTAAACAAGAAAAAAAAAAAACTACAACCTCCTGGAATCAGAATTTTTGCATTATTAGTGAGTGTTTCTAGGAAATACAAGGTCTCCTTACAGTGTTTTGTATGCAGTGGTTGCAGCCAATGCGGATACTGGCAACACTGGCTGGTTATTTTTCTGAGTAACTGAAAAAACAATAAGAGTTAATGGATTAAATAAGAAGAAACAAAGAAAGAAAAACACCACAAAGTTCTGGAATCGGAATTTTTGCAGGAAAATACATGGTCTCCTAACAGGGTGTTATATGCAGTGGTTGCAGCCAGTACGTATACTCGTACAGACTAATGTTTCTTATTCAATATTCCCTTTAATCTTTGTTTATTTTTCATTTTTCATGAATTGCTGCATAATTCTAGCTGTGAATGCCGTGGTTGAATGCTGCTGTGCTGTGCAGCTGGTGATGAGGTGGTTGCAAAAAGGTGTTAATTAAAAATCTTGAGTGAGGTTTGTAGATTATCAATAGTAATCAGATGTATTTTGCAATACTTGTCCTCAAATGGCCGAGAACGTCCCCATCTGTCTCGTCCAACAATCTAAACGCGCACAAGTTGTGAAAATCTCCCTTTATATAATCTGAGGTAGTGTGATGTCTATGTGTGACTGATGTATCCAGTGTGGTACTTCATGTCCTGTGACTGCCGACATTAAAAAATTCATTCAACAATCAGAGTCCCTGTGCAGCCGGTAGATACTGAGACTCGTAACTTTCATCCTCATAAAGTTATATCACTATGTCATCACCAGAGCGTTGCACAAATACGTACTCTCCCATACATCGGCCTTCATAACGCGCAGCTGTTGTCACAGGTGTCTGTTTTTGGCCCACTCGCCGTAATTAAAACGCTCATTCGGTTAATTTCTTTTGGCACCATGAAAAAGTTCCTTCGCCACCACGAGATGAGCCTAATTCATTTTGTCAAACCGCAGGAAATGAATCTTTTGGGGGAGGGGGGGCACTGCCAAGATCTGAAATTTAGAAAGTAAGTGACAAGCCCCTATTAGCATTAATAAATTCATCTGTCATCACTCCAAGGACCGGTATGACTCCTATAAGACCACCTTTGCTAATTGTTTCGACTTAATTGGCGTTAATGGAATAACCCACAGATGAGGATCAGCGGCAGGACCTGGCACAGAGAATCATTCAGTATCAGAAAGAATTTGTGAAAATTTTGCTTATAATAGCATTAAGAGCTTTCTAAAGTATGAACAACACACAACATCAGCTGACAGGTGAAGTGAATAACATTGATCATATTGGTACTATGTGCTGTTCTGCTGGAAAACCTTGGATTTTGGCATCCGTGTTGATGAGACTTAGACACCCAAATAAACATTGTCCCAGAACAAGCACACTCCCTCATGCAAATGGCAATCCCAAATGTCACTGGCCTACCCCCAAAATGTTGATTTGACCTCCAAACTTCCTAGACTCCATTCTGATCAAGCATCAACAGAAAGCAGTGGAACAAGTTTGATTGACAGAGGCCCCACTGCACAAGCCAGAGTACCCAAAGGATATACTGCCAATGTCCTGGTGCCAGACCCCATAGGACACCCTGAGAGGTCCTCTTGTCCATACCCAATGGCTCAGAGCATTTTTGAGCATCAGGTGGTCATAATGTTATGCCTGATCGGTGTATGTGTTGTGCTGAAAAACTGAAATGGGTTTAATTTCAAGGCTCTGTGGCAGTAAAGAAGACAGACTAGTGCAAAATAAGTGTGTAACCTTGTCTAAAAAATGAAAAACTTAGGACTTCAGAAGTCCATGAAAAGTATTGAAAGTACTAATAAGTAGTGTCTCAGAGTTTGTATGTGAAACTGAGTTATTTATTTCAAATTTCCCATTCGTGGGTTCAAAGGTGTCTGTGGTTAAAACCTCTGGGTTTTTCCATTTCCTGCCTTCCTGCCTTTGCTGTTGTGTTGATTTTTCTTCTACCTGCTGTGTGTTTTGAGCTTTCCTGTGGCTCAGAGCTCACAATGGACCCATCCAGCCCTTGTCAGGTTGTCCCAGACATCTCTCTGTTGTTGTTGAAAACAACCAACCAGCAGGATGTTGACGCAGATTTTTACTTCATTCTTTTAAGAGCTCATAGTTACATCATTTTTTTTAAAGATTCAGCTAACCCACTTTTTTTTTTCACTTTGACAACTGTGTCATGTTTTGTGTGTCCAGTATGAAATGAGATCAGAAACTTCATAATCTTACATTGCATAAAGGGAGCACAGACAAAGCTGTCAGCATTTACCAAATGAGGAGAATCTAAGATTAACCCCATTTAGAGTAAACAGAGAGGGAGGAATGTGAGAGCAGATAAACATATATTACTAAATCTGCCTTTTAATCTTGATGCATATCTTTACATATATTTTAAAGCGATTCTGTACAAACTGTAGGTTCTAGTGGCAGTAACCTCATTAGTACCTGCAATATGATGTTTTATAACACAGAAGTGATACAGTTCTGACAATGTAAGAATGCATATCAGTCATTTTAATTAAATGACAAATTTCAGTATTTTGTTATTGTTATTGTTTGTTTTGTGATTCTGGATTTTAAGAGAATCATGCCAGAAATCATCTATGAAGGTGTTTTAATGGCTTCATGACTATAAAGTGGTAGCATGAAGAGAATGCATCAGAATATTTAGTCACTGACAAAATTCCAAACAAGCACTTAAGCAGTTATTTTGGTAATGAGATTACCGATGCATTAACACTGCTTCTGCTCTCCGCATTGTTAGATTCCACTGATATGTTGCTTTTAATTAAAGTGCTAAGTGACCTGTTTTCTCTCCTGTGGGTCTGAATCCAGTACGCTACCCCCAGCTAATCTCCACTTCAGCATCTCCATCTGCTAATCCCGGCACAGTGATCGCCACCATATACTGTGCTTTAGCTTAAAAACAAGATACTGTACCATCCCTGGCTCACCCATGCTCCGCCCCGTCCCATAGGGTATCCCTGGTATAGGAGGAGCGGAGTCGTGTTCCCGTCTCCCTGGTGCTGTTGCCAGGCAGTTTACATCCAGTTGTATTACTCAGCTCTCTTGTTTGAAAGCCTCTTAAGTGCTATCTCCTTTAAGCTGGTGTTGACCATAAAGAAGGTGGAAGCGCTGCGGTGCTGTTGTAGGATTCTGCACTGGGTGGGGTGCCTCCGAAATAGACCTAATTGAGTTATGGGATGTGGGATGGTGTATACTGCGAGTGCACAGGCTTTGTTAAACACCTGCTGGCAACCTAATCTTGTTAATAAGCAATGGAAGAGATAATATTGTTGCAAAGATACGTCGTGTCTATACACAGAATGTGGAAGCAATTATTAAGGAGGGGAACACGTGTCTGATGTAAATGAGATAGAAGAATTAGGGATATAAAAGTTTAACAGTGCTGGCAGCTCAGCACAGCATTGCTCCGAGGTAAATGTTAAACATGCTGACGTGCTTACAATGATATTTGTTACATGGGTGTAATGTGCCGTGGTTACCATATTAGTTTAGCTTGTTAGAATACTAGGGTTTGTTAATTAGCAGTAAACACAAAGAACAACTGAAGGCTGAGAGAAATATTGTTGGTTTTGCAGGTTTTAAAAGCCAAGTACTGAACAAATTAAAACTACCGATGATGGTGCCAGATAATCCAAGTTCACCAGATGTATCACAGTTCATGGGGAACATGAATACCTGTGCAAAGTTTAATAGCAATCCACAAGAGGTGGTTGAGACAATTCACCTAAAACTACAAAAGTCAACCTAATGGGTGTGCTTAACCAAATTAGATGTACACCGATCAGGCATAACATTATGACCACCTGCCTAATATTGTGTTGGTCCCATTTATGTGGTCAAAAATGCTCTGAACCATTGGGCATGGACAAGAGGACCTCTCAGGGTGTCCTATGGTGCCAGACCCCATAGGACACCCTATGGGGTGTCCTATGGGGTCTGGCACCAGTACGTTGACAGTGGATCCTTTGGGTACTCTGGCTTGTGCAGTGGGGCCTCTGTCAATCAAACTTGTTCCACTGCATCCTGTTGATGCTTGATCAGAATGGGGTCTAGGAAGTTTGGAGGTCAAATCAACATCTTGGGCCATTGTCATGTTCCTCAAGATGTTCCTGATTGGTTGATGTTGTTGCCATGTGGTGGGGTGCATTTTCCTGCAGGGGTAGGCCAGTGACATTTGGGATTTCCATTTGCATGAGGGAGTGTGCTTGTTCTGGGACAATGTTTATTTGGGTGTCTAAGTCTCATCAACAGAATCCAGGGTTTTCCAGCAGAACACCACATAGTACCAATGTGATCAATGTTATTCACTTCACCTGTCAGTGGTCAGAATGTTGTGGCTAATCGGTGTATAGCTGTTCTGGTTGCACATGGTGGCCGTAGGCTGTATATAGCAGATAGATAGCAACCCTGATGCTACCCAGTGCTTTGTGGACCACTGTTTTGAAGCCTTGAATTTGCCATTTGGTTATCATTCTGTTGGTCTTTTGAAACTGGCCATAACAAGTGAGAGGTGGATCTGATTGGAGAGCCCGAGGACACGCTGCATGGTGATATGAAAGCACCACCTAAAAGCATACCCTTGTCATCGTCTATTTTACTCTAAAGAGGACCATCATTTACGAAATGAGCATCATGCTGTATTCAAAAAGTCTTTGAAACTAGCAATTGAGGCCATAAACTCATTAGGAAAATGTTTATGGAGCTAATCAATCAAGTCAGAAGGTTGTTTATTTTTCATTGCAAAACTGTAAGTGGCTACTGTGCAAATTTAGCAGCGAGAGTGATGGTGAATAATAGTTGCTGGGCAACCATCAGACACTTCAGAAAATTACTGCAATGAAATACTCAAACACATAATACCCTTTGACTGTATATAAAGAAGGACAAGCCCTCTATGATGTTACCCACTGGTTTTCTGAAGAGCAGTTTTGAAGCTTGGTATGGTGGATTGGCTGTTGCCTCACTCTTCTTCACTCCCAGTTAATTCAAAAATGAGCAAATAGGTGGAGCTTTTAGACAATGCAAATGTCTCTGGGCCATGCACTACCACCTACCTGTTGTTCCAAGCAGTCACACTCTACATTCTTCATATCTTTAAGCATTTGTACAATTTAAGTGAGTGAGCCGTCTAAAAATTCACCCTCTCTAGAACTGTCATGAAAAGGGACATTAGCTATAGAGACCAGAACCGTTTTTTGTACCAGGCTGTAAACTTGTTTATTTCTGCTGTAAAGTTGGACATTTTAACATGAGGGTCAGTGGGGATTGACTCATTGTCAGAGCCAGGCTCAAGTGGAGGAACTGCAGTTTGTGGCACTTCTGCGATGGCTTCTTTTTTCAGTTCTAGAGGCTGCTGCTTGGTAATACCTCATAATACAGCCAACTGTAAAGATTAAACAAAGATATGATGTGTTACATTCCTGAGCTTTTAAAGTGCTGGTAGGCAGAGTCTGCTGCCTTTCGACAAAGGCATCTGTTTCTTTATGCTAAGCTATCAAGCTGCTGGCTTTTCATCTTATTCAAGTCAAACCATTTTTCTTTCCTTTGAATCGACTCCACACTCAGTAGACTATAAATAGTTGGCATGAAGAGCAGTGATTGGTTTGGTTTGAACGGTAAACAAGTTGTTTGTTTTGTTTTCGTTTTGTGACGGACATTGGAAAAAGCTGAAGGAAAAATCTCTTTTTATATCACTACTGTGTCAGTAATAATACAGAACTGTGTCAGGCAGGCAGTGAAGAACTGGCAACAGTCGCTGAACAAATCTGTGGAGAGGCTGATTTTGAGAAACAGCACTGAGAGCAAAACAATCATTTCCATCATTAACTTCATGTGCGAGGGACCTATTCCCACTACTTAATTTAATGCATGTTGCAGGATGAAATGATAAAAAGCTAATCTAACTGATGTAGACAAACAAAAAAGTTGCAAACATTATTTTGATAAGTTTTGTTGACATATTAATGTAATTGCAGCCCCTGACTACTGATCAGAAGGTCAGGGGATCAAACCCCCACTGCAGCCACTGTTGGGCCCCTGAGCAAGGCCCTTAAAACCTGACTGCTCCCCGGGCGTGGCAGCCCACTGCTCTTGCTATGTAGGATGGGTAAAATCCAGAAACTGAATTTCCCCAAGGGGATTAATAAAGGTTAAATTATAAATTATTATTTCTGTGTTAGTTGATTGAAAGCTAAATTCAGGTTGAGGTAACAATGAAATTGGCTCGATAACTTAATATTTCCTTACCTTGAGTTCAAGATTTGAAGTGCTCTCCTTTATCTTACCATGCTGGTACAATTTCAGACAGTTAATACTTGTAAGAAGGTTAAGATAATTCCCCTAACTTAATGTAGTTTGTTTGTTGAACATATTTTCATTAGAAGTTGTCTTAACTCAGAAAGATTAATGAAAACTGTTGCTTAGTTTTTGCTGAGCCCAAACATTATTTTAGTGTGTGTGTTGATTGCTGTGTTAATAGAGTCGTGCAAGTTCATTTTGCAGTGTTTAAAACCACTTCTACATAACACCTCTGAGGCTAATTAAGCTGTTTGCTGTGTGAGGGATTAGCGGAGCATTTAAAAATAATGTCAGTATTTTAAATCAATCTAATCTATTGCTCAATACCACCACCCACAGAGTATCCCGCTGAAAGAAAAATGATCAAAGAGAATGAGAAAGCTGGAACTTCATTGAATCGTGTGCTGTTTTGTTGGGGCCACATCGGAGTGCATTTAAATACGGTACATTGTGCACTAACACACACATACAGCCTGGAACGCTCATTGGTCAACAGCTCTCCACTTGGCCTTAAACTCTGACACAGTCAACATGAAGCCTAGTTTGAAGTCCATCCATGATCAGGCCTGAAGATCAAAAGCAGAGATTAGACAGTTTCTCCTGTCTTATTAACAATGCAGAAAGAAGACTCCACCATGTATTCTCAACCCAGCTGCATACAAAGGAGACTGTATTTCTCTGAGATGCTTTAGTCCATAATTGCAAACTTTGTGCGGTGAGATCAGTCAAATCCATTAAAACGGATCCACGACAGACACTGATGCACGACTACAGCTGCTGATGTTAATGCTGCTGACGCATTGTTTTCACGGGTTAGACAAGGCGTTACTGGAAAGAGCGACGCAACTAGAGAAAAGTGTCAAACCACATAGGCCTCTTTCCTTCTGCGACCCAGCGGCTCTTTCCCCGTTATCCTGTCAGGAGCGATTCTTTTGCCCTTCTTCTCAGCCAGCTTCACATACACTTCGTGGCTCCTGGCGCGAATGTGACTGATTCAATGCTGCCGCAAAGCGTAGAACCTTGACGCTGCGTGCCGGAGAGAAAGTAAGCATTCCCCGTGACATGATTTATCTGCTGTTTATCTGTTTAACTCTTGGTGACAACGCAGCGCTGTCGCACATATCGCACTCTTCATGCGATGCCACGAGTGCAGAGAGCAAGAGCCATAGGGGGCTGGACACACAGAAACACACTGTTCCTCAAGGTCAAAGAGCTTCGAACATTTCTTTGAATGTTGTTTTTTTTTTCTACCTGAGTTTCTGTGACAGCAAGAGCAACACAAGAAAAGACAATGTCACCTCACATGCTGCATGGCTTGAATAGGAAAAAAGTTTGCTTTCGATGTGCATTCATGCCAGAAATGCTTCTCTCGACATTCTCTTTTGACTCACATAAATGTTTAAATGATTTTAGCATTTTGTTTTTTTTAGTTGTTGACTGCACAGATTTGTCATAGTGCCATTATTTCTGCTCTCTGATCTTTGTGCCTCTGCTGTTTTCTCCATTTCCCCTTTGTCTCACATTTGTCCTTGTTTGTCCTCTCTGTACGGCTGCGTTCCAATATCCATACTTCAATACTATGCAGTATGCCAGAAAACAATTTAATATGTCCCAATACACAGTATGTCAAATGTAGCGTGCCAAAAATCCTCAGATGTCCTACTACATCCGGTCGTATTTTGAAGTATGTGCACCAGCATGCTTTTCTGGCCATTCTGACCCACAATCCTCTGCACAGTTACATTGCGGTGTTGTGAGTATAAACAAGCTTGAGCCGCCGCCGAGAGTGCACAGATGGATGACAGCTCATTTTGCACTACAGATTGAAGACGGTTAAAGCTTAAGGTGCATTATTTTTGAAGAAGTAGGGAGCCCCATTTGTGTGCATACTACATGAAACTAGTCTAGTTCATACTTAAAGTAAAAAAGATAAAGTTTGTATGTTGGAACGCAGCCTGAGTTTCTACATGTGTTTCTGTTACTCTTCCCAGCCAGTCACTTCACACACCTGAGATTCATCCACTGCTGCAGTATTTAAACCCCGGCTTGAAACAAAACACTCCTAGCCAGATTGTTCTGCCTGCTCCCGTGGTAGCACTGTCAGCCAACTGTGCTTGTAGCATCTGCTTTGTTGTGTTTGCTCTCAGTCTAACCTGCAACATTCTTGTGTCTGAGGTTCTAGTCTCCTCGGTTCGTCTCCTTGCCAGCTCGCGCTTATTACCAATCTCCAAGCTGCTGCTCACTGTGTCAGACACCACGCTCACCTCCTCCGTCTCTAAACGTCAGCCGCCCACTGAGCCACATGCTCAGACCCACCAGCTACCAATCCCCGCCAACCACTCACTTGCATCTGTCTCCTCATATACAGATTCCCTCCCGTGGTTTCCCTCTCATTTACACCTTTTGTGCAACTGTGCAACCAACTCTGTATTCTGCACGTGGGTCCAGTAATACCAGTGGACAGGACAGGCTCATGTCTCAGTCATTTTGTGACTTTTTGTTGTTGTTGACATTTTGCATGTGCTTGCAAGTTTTTGAGTGATGTTTTGAACATCCTTGAACCCATTTTGCATCTCTCTGTAGTTGGTTTGCATACACCGATCAGGCATAACATTATGACCACCTGCCTAATATTGTGTTGGTCCCCCCTATGTGGTCAAAATTGCTCTGAACCATTGGGCATGGACCAGAGGACCTCTCAGGGTGTCCTATGGGGTCTGGCACCAGGACGTTGGCAGTGGATCCTTTGGATAATCTGGCTTGTGCAGTGGGGCCTCTGGGCAGCTGTGGCTCAGGTGGTAGAGCGGGTTGTCCACTGATGGCAAGGTTGGCGGTTCGATCCCCGGTCCCCCCCACATGCCGAAGTGTCCTTGGGCAAGACACTGAACCCGAAGTTGCTCCCAATGGCAGATTAGCGCCTTGCATGGCAGCTCTGCCACCATTGGTGTGTGAATGGGTGAATGCGAAACACATTATAAAGCGCCTTGGGTACCGCTAAGGTACTAAAAGGCGCCATATAAGTGCACACCATTTACCATTTATTTATTTGTCAATCAAACTTGTTCCACTGCATTCTGTTGATGCTTGATCAGAATGGGGTCTGGGAAGTTTGGAGGTCAAATCAACATCTTGGGCCATTGTCATGTTCCTCAAGATGTTCCTGATTGTTTGATGTTGTTGCCATGTGGTGGGGTGTATTTTCCTGTGGGGGTAGGCCAGTGACATTTGGGATTTCCATTTGCATGAGGGAGTGTGTTTGTTCTGGGACAATGTCTAAGTCTCATCAA
>OMNN01058413.1:3808-11308 GCA_900302755.1 Chromis chromis
ACCACCGCCTCCAATAAACACAGTCTCCGTCTCGTTTTTTTCCCTCCGTCTCTCAGCGGTGTTCTGGAGCATCTCTGAAGAACCTTGTCAGATTATAGAGAGTCTCTTCACTAACTGCTGCGGTCGTGTCTGGCTTGTCTGGTTTGCAGGTATTTCACACTGAGTCCCAGTCGAGCACTTAGACAGGCCCTTCAACATGATTTGACAGCTCAGTGTCACTTAAAGTGAAGGGGTCGATAAAAGGGACAGCACTAATTCTGCTGCTGATTTCTGTGATCCTCTGTGAAGCTCTACGGGCCTCGCTAATGGAGGAAATAACACAATGAGTCTATTTTAAAGGTGGAATGTTTCCATAATCATTTATCAGATGACGATATGAAAGGTGTGTCTCACAGTGATGAACCGACAGAATTCAGCCTTTTTGAAGGTGTTACCTGTTTGTGGAAATAGAATGAACTAAACACCTTACAAAGAGAAGCAGCAGCAGCAACAAAGCAGCTCAGACAAACTGTGGACATACAGGCAGGAGCTGACATGAATGAAAAGATAAGCGGACATCAATCTAACATTGTTAATGTAACACAGGTGATGTGGATGTAACATTAATGTCACTTCCTGTTGGATTTTAGTGAACAGCGGAGTAAATGTTCTATTGAATGACAGCATGTAGTTGCTACAATTGGACTAAAATTTGAAAAAGGTTCATGAAACCCACTGACACCACTTGATCAACAGCAAACAGGCTGATGAAGACCAAAAACGGAGCTAAAACAGAGTAAAACTGGGATTTGGATTTGACAGGTGGGCTGAGACACGATTTCAAATGAATGATAATGTTCCTTCATAACTGCTGAATGTGTGAACGAGCAAGTGTTTTATCTCAAAGGATACACCACTGTCATGTTCTGGTCCCACACCAATTGAAATAAATGTACATTTTAAAAATAACCAATAAACTTGCTGAAATATTGCTTTAACCAGAGCGAGCTCGCCCATTAGGCAACATAGGCAAATGCTAAGGGAGCCGTGGCCTCCAGGGGGCGCCACAACATCGAGAAAAAGTTCACCTTCAATATAATTATATTAAAACTAGTTATTACTATTAATTCTTAAAATAGAAAAACTCACATTGATTCACATGTAAAGCAATTCCCAATTAATATTACTAAAAAACAATGCTATTGGATTTGTTTTGTAAGCGTATGGAAATCTCTGATGGAAGGGGGGCCATGTAAAATCTGGCCTAGGGCGCCACATTGGTTAGAGCCTATGTTAGCTTTGGCTCAACTGCAGAGTGCTATTTTTTTTATTATTAACGTTAATGTTTTTCTCCTGTACATTAAATGCACGCTTAGAATTGACAATGAATACTACTACTGCTCTGGTACTAAATATACTGTATATAGGCTGCAGGAGCTCCAACTATGACTTTTAATAAGATTAAAAGAAGTGAATACAGTACATATTGCATACATAAAGAACCCACACATTCAGTCAGAGTCATAAAGAAGCATCTTCAGCCACAAGAAGAACAGGGAGTCGTGCAGCAGATGGTGTGACCCCCACAGAGCCCTGATCAACATCATGGAGTCAGTCTGGGATTAGATCAAGAGACAGAAGACACTGAGACACACTGAATCCACAGAAGAACTGTTCTCTGAGATGCTGAACAATGACCTGCAGTATATCTTGAAAAAGTGTACTAAGGAGAACTTGTTAAAAAGTACCTTAGAATGAAGTTAATTGGTTAATAAAAAATAGTTTATTAATTCAATTCTTTCTTCATTTTACTGTTTAGTGCTCATCACTGAACGCAATCTTCTTTGAAAGGCATGTTGTTTCTATAAAATCACCACAATGACACCATTAATTAGTGCCAGAAAGCGTAAAAACTTTCTAATAATCTTTGAACTACAAATCTGTGATGTGCTGTTCTGTCTGGAAAATCAATTGTCAATGTAATGTGAAATATTTTAACTTCATTTGCAATATGTCTTTTAATGTAAATGGTCTGCACTTATATAGCACCTTTCTACCTTAGTGGTACTCAAAGCACTTTACAATGTGTTTCTCATTCACACATTCACACACTAATGCCGACAGACTTCCATGCAAGGTGCCTGCCTGCCATTGGGAGCAACTTGGGGTTCAGTGTCTTGCCCAAGGACACTTCGGCATTTGGGGGGGACCAGGGATCGAACCACCAACCTTGCGATCAGTGGACAACCCGCTCTACCACCTGAGCCACAGCCGACCATGTAATGTGTAATATTTTATCATGTGCTCGAAAACTTTACTACATGAGATCATTGCCAGCATTGCTTTCTACTTTTCTATTCTAGTCTTATTCTAGTTTACTTACTGGCAAAACAATTTCCTTCTGGAATAATAAAGTTTTATCTCATCCGATCTTATCTCATAATACTAACCAGTTCTAAGCTTAAAACTGTGATTTGTTATCAAGTTTACTTTGTTCTGTCTCAAATTTGCCAAAAATAAATTGTTTGTTCAATCCTGTAAAAAAACAAAGAAGTCTCAATCATTGGTGCAACCATGAAGTCATGCCTGACTCAGCTGTGACCAAGAGGTACACAAAAAAATGTTCAGACTTCTTGGTTGAACTGGGCTGAACTGCAGGCTGTGTTTACACAAACCGAGAGGAGACAACTATGGAAACTACTTCCAACTGTAAGCAGTTCAATTCTCACAGGATGTTTAGTTTCCCTAACACCTGTGGTCACCTGGGAAAATGTAGAACATGTTGATTCCATTTCAATTTGTGTCAAATAAATAAGGAAAAAAAAAACTTTTTGATTTTTGTTATTCTAATTGTGTCACAGTGCACAAAAGATATTTTTGAGTTCTCTTTTCTTCTAGTCATGGTTGTGCTGTTTCCATAGAGGTGCTCAGGTGGCAGAGCGGCGGTTCGATCCCCGGTCCCTCCACATGCCAAAGTGTCTTTGGGCAAGACACTGAACCCCAAGTTGCTCCCAATGGCAGGCAGGCACCTTGCATGGAAGTCTGTCACCCCTGGTGTGTGAATGGGTGTAATGGGTGAATGGACAACAATGTAAAGCGCTTTGGATACCACTAAGGTAGAAAGACGCTATATACTGTAAGTGCAGACCATTTACCATTTATATTGCAGTCAAAATGAGTCCACAGTGAGTAAAAATGAGCTAAATAAATCCAGAAATTGCTCAGAGTTTAGAGAAATAAGCACATTAGCAAGTTGGAAATCGTCAATTTACTGAGACACAGAATAGCTGAGGCTAAGGTGTGCAGGATGTAAATAATGGTATCAGGAAAAACTGAAGTTTTTACTGATGATGATGCTAAATGAAGCTAAATAATCAACTAAGTAATCCTGACACCTGCCAATTCCATGGTGGCTCTAAAGAAAAGTCAGAAGACTATCAAAATCAGATACAGTGAAACCATTCTGATGGTGTTATGTAAAGTCAGAGAGTCACTAAATGTCCCTATCACACAGTGTTATGGTGATCTATCCAACAGGTGTTGAGAGATTTCTATGTGGACCAAAGTGGTGAAGCAAGTGAAAATGATAATAGATGAGTTCAAGGAGAGAGACACACAATGGCACCAAACTGAAGGAGAGAGTGAAGAGCTACAGTGAGAGAGGTGTCATGTGTTGGTGTGTCAGAGCAAAGGATGCGCACCGGATGAACAGATGCTTCAATTACTGCTCGTAACTCACATTAATCGAGAGCAGATGGCAACACAAGTGGTGTTAGAGAGAGAGTGCAAGCACAGGCGAGAGAGGATCACATAAACCAGACGTGATAGAGATTGATGTCTTTGGAAATCAGAGAATCTGCCGGAAAACACACAGAACAAACCTTCACTCTCATTTTGTCTGGAGTCAAAGTGAATTTAACCTCTTTGCAGAATAGATTGAGCAGTTTAGAGGAGGCGGAGGAGAGGACTGTTGCCTTGAGTAGTTTGTTCGAACACTATTAGAATGCAACTAACCAATGAGTATGAGTGTGTTCACAGTAAAGCACCAGAATAAGGTGGTGTCATTAGTGTAACCTTAGCATATTGATTAAAGGTTGATCCTGGTTTATTAGAATATGTATTATATATAACTGATTATGGTGAAACTGAACTGACCAAACCATTAACAGATGACTGAACAGAGTCAGGCGGGCGCTGGATTCATCCCAGAATTATAAAACATATCCCAGAAATATCTACAAACAACTAAGATGTGATGTAAAAGAAACATAAATGAAGAGACAACAGTCAAAATGGGAACAAGGAGATCAAAGTGAGACACGAAACAAAAGTCCAAAATGCGACACATGATGACCTCAGAGACAAAGAGTCGCTACAAAAAGATGACGAATGACCGAAATGTGACACAAAATGACTAAATGCAAATGAGCAGAAAGAGATGGACGAAAAGCAACCTTAAAAAATTTGCACAATGACGACACATAAAACATCTACTAAGAGAAAAAATGGCAACAAGGAGATACAAAACAACAAAAGTGTGACACAAAACTCGGACTCAGACTTCTTTGTTGTCATTCGACCCTTTACAGGATTAAAGAAATGCAGATTCTCAGGTCTTGGTGTAGCTTATAAAAGATAGATTAAAGATAAACTAAGTATAACAACCATAGATGTACAAAATAACCACAAAGAGACGTAGAATCAAATGTGAAATGAACAAAATTACACTCAGTTTTGTCACAAAGTTACTTAAATTAAATGCAAAGGACGACGAAGACATGCAAAATGACTAAAATGACAAAAATTGGACAAAATACAACCTTAAAGAGATGCAATATGACAAAACAATTACCATGAAGATACACAGAAGGCTGAAAAAGAGATGCAAAATGACTAAAATGAAACATAAAATGTGATAGAAAGGAGACGCAAAACAACCAAAATGTGACAAAATAACCTGAGTGTAACACAAAATGACCTCAGAAACATCTCAAAATACCCAAAGTGTGACAAAAACCTTCAAAATATGCAAAACTGCCACTAAGAAATGCAAAATACAGTTCCAACAGATGATCAAATTTCTACAAAGTGATGGAGAATGGCCAAAATGTGTCACAAAAATACCTCAATGAAATGCAAACAACTACAATGACATGTACAACAACCAAAACTGCACCGAAAAAATGAGGAGGGGGCATAATGCTATTATTATTATTATTATTATTAATAAATGGAAACCCCTACCCTACCCCTGCAGGAAAATGCACCCCAGCACATGGCAAAAACATCAACCAATCAGGAACATCTTGAGGAACATGACAATGGCCCAAGATGTTGATTTGACCTCCAAACTCAAGCAGGATGCAGTGGAACACGTTGGATTGACAGAGGCCCCACTGCACAAGCCAGCGTACCCAAAGGATCCACTGCCAACGTCCTGGTTCCAGACCCCAAAGGACACCCTGAGAGGTCCTCTTGTCCATGCCCAATGGTTCAGAGCATTTTTGACCACATAAGGGGGACCAACACAATATTAGGCTGGTGTTCATAATGTTATGCCTGATCGGTGTATACACTCATGATAGACAAATAGACCTTAGTTAAACCTACTGCACATTTACAGCCATGAAACATTCTGAAAACTTCAGTTAATATACATACTGTCAGCATACTTAAACAGTTTAGTCTTATATGTATATTGGAAAGTATTAAGGTCAAGTTCACTTAATCCATATAGACTGGAAACACACAGTTTACAGTAAATTTAAAAGGAGTGAACCTTCCCACCTACTTTTGGGATAACAACTGAATTTCACTGTCAACAAAATGACTAAAAATGATGCCTAAAAAGTGCTTAATATACTGTAGTTTCAACCCTGCCTTTCGTGTCTCCATCACGGTGGTCTTTCATTTATTACCTCTATTAATCATATGGCAGTCATTAATTCAGCCGGGCTCAGAAGCACACGGATTTACCTCATAGCAAACACGAGACATTTTTGACATGTTTAGAAACAATGTCAAATCACCTAACGACAGCTCACGCTAAACAGACAGCTGAGTGCATGACATGTTTTTCAGTTTTGCGCATGTTTAGGGCCTTACTCAAACAAACATCATCAATTTTATCCCTCTTATGCTTTGCCATTTCCATATGAAGAGAAAACCTCACACACCACATAAGTGCTCAAATGTGAGGTTCCTTTCAAAATGTAATCTACACTATTTATACACACTAAATGAAATATTACCCTAAATTAAGACTAATTATTCACTCTTTCACAGCCATACACTGAAAACAAAGTTCAATCATTTCCCTTTTTGGTAATACTTCTCTACAGGTATGTTTGCAAATCTACCCAAAAAAAGGACAAACAACCACACTGATTGTTGTAGTTGGAATGTTGGAATCCATTATAACAGGTTCAAATCCAAGCTACGTTCACAGAGCCAGGTTTCAAGCCTAAATGTGAAAGTTTAATTTCCCAACCAAGGATTTCCGTTAGGTATTCCTATAAATTAGTAACTATTATCAGCCCTTATGAGCCTAAATGAGAGCTTCTGCTAAACAAGTACCACATTCCATACAAAGTGAGGGAACGAAAATGTGCAGAGAAATTTTTTTTTTCTGTTCCATTTAGTGTCTACAGACCCTTCCTTCAGGCTGTATAAAGCTCCTACAATCTCCACAAAATAAATAGGGCAGTCTGTCTGCTCATTAAGGTTACTGTTCTGAGGTTCATGGCTATAACAGATGGTGACTCAGACAAGAATTTCAACATTTTATTAACTTGGGTCTTCATTTGTACATATTATGCAGTTGGGTGGTAAAATGGCAGAGATTTAGAAGATTATATTATTTTGGAAACTGAAAGGAATAAACCAATTCTACTTTTTTGAGGGGCCTATTAAAAATGGGGCTCCCGCTCTTATTGCTCTTATTTCAGGAACTCATGAATGAATATTCAATCTGCATCATATTCCATATATATATATATATATATACTGTATATATTTGAGACCAAATGCAACTATTTACACATAAAAAAATTACATCTCTCAGCTACAACATTAAAACCACTCACAATTCAAGTAAATAACATTAATCATCTTGTTACAATGCAATGATCTGCTGGGAAACCTTGGGTGCTGATGTTCATGTGGTTATTTTGACATGTGCCATACACCTAAAGATTGCTGTATACCAAGTAACCCCCCATGGTACCAGCACTCATAAGAGCCTCTCCTAGCAACACAAACGACTTGAGGAAAGGTGTTGACTTAGCCTCCAAGTTCTCCAGATACCAATCCATTTGAGTATTCATAGGAACCCAGTCCACAGAGGCTCCAACCCGTAACTCACAGGACCCAGTGCCAACGTCCTGGTGCCAGACACCACAGGACACCTCCAGAGGTCCATGTCCTGATGGGTCAGAGCTGTTTTGGCAGCACATGGACATTGGTGGTTTTAACATTGTGGCTAATTTCAAATTAACAAATGTATCTGCTCTGATAACATTA
>OMNN01058423.1:0-16193 GCA_900302755.1 Chromis chromis
GTACCAGACAATGTATATCATGGCAGTCATGAGTTTCCAATGACTGCTATACCATGGATTTTTCTATGATGGAATCATTAATACAAACAATCCTGCATTTTGGTTCTTTCCAATCCAATCCAATCCAACTTTATTTATAATGCACTTTACAAACAACACAGTTGACCAAAGTGCAATACACGTCTAAAATAACAACAGTACAGAGGCAAAAAAATAAATACAATGGGGACAAATGAGAAGACAAGTTAAAAATACAGATTTCAAATGTGATTAAAAGCCAGAGTAAAAAGTGTGTTTTAAGAGCTGACTTAAAATCAGAAAGTGACTCAACCTGTCTAAGATGCAAGGGTAAACCATTCCATAATGTTGGGCCTGCAACTGAAAAAGAGCGGTCCCCTCTAAGTTTCTTTTTAGTCTTAGGGACCACTAACAAAGACTGATCTGCTGACCTGAGGGAGCGGGCGGGGCTGTAGGGCTGAAGAAGGTCAGACAGATACTGAGGTGCAAGGCCGTGAAGACATTTAAAAACAAATAAAAGAATCTTAAAATCAATGTGGTGACGGACAGGGAGCCAGTGCAGGGACTTTAAAATAGGGGTTATGTGCTCTCGTTTTCTTGTGCCAGTTAGAAGGCGAGCAGGACAAGTTGTAGCCGACCAAGTGACGCTTGACTGAGCCCAACATAAAGCGCATTGCAGTAGTCTAAACCAGTAGTGATAAAAGCATGGATTAAAATCTCAAAGTGCTGCCGGGAAAGAATGGGCTTCACTTTAGCCAGTTGGCGGGTGAAGGAAGCTAATTTTACAACTGAATTAACCTGAGCATCAAGTTTTAGGTCACTGTCTAACCTCACACCAAGGTCAGTCACTACAGGTTTCAGATACTGTGTCAGAGCACCCAGATCACCACTGACCGAGGCCTCAGTTGGCCCCAACACAATGACCTCAGTCTATACACACATCCATCAAAGATAAAGACAATGATTTGTAATAAGATGGGCGTACAACTTAATAACTATGTATGAGATCTCTCTCTGTCGACACAGTATATGCAGGTCTTGAAAAGTCTTCAAAAGCTCTCAGTTTAGTGTAAAGAATGCCTTAAAATCAGAAATCAAGTAAGCCAAACTGGATCAATGTGCATTCAAATCTCTGCTACAGTGGTACCTCGGGTCGCAAACTTCTTTGACTCCGCGAATGTTTTGAAATAATTGAATGAAACCATTTTTTCCATTGAAATTAATGTGAATCCAATTCATCCGTTCGCCCGGCCCAGAAACATTTTTTTTTTAAACTTTTTTATGGGTTTATGTGGCAAATATATAGAAAGGAATTAAAGATAACCTTAACTATAGAAAAATACAGTGCCTCGCTATCACTATCTCCTTAATCCAAACTAACAATCATTTTTCTACTTCTTCTAACACTTGAGACCTTTGCATCGTTAACATAGTCACTCCTTTAGCCACATCAGCCACCTTTAGCGCATCTTTGTTCTTTTAGATAGTACTGATCGTCGATTTAGCCAGGTCGTACTGCTTGGCGAGATCAGAAACACCAACACCATTTTCATGTTTAGCTCTTATTTCCTTCTTCGTTTCTACTGTAATACGCTTAGGCTTCTGAACACACACTATCACTAACACTTTTCACTTTCTTGGGAGCCATAATGAGGGCTGATTTAATGCAAAAAGCAAAAAATAAATCGTATCAACAACAACGCAACGACAAGCTATGTTCACAGCGCGCAAACCTGAGTACAACTGATGCTGTCTGAGTTTGTGTGTTTGTGCACCGAGTCATTGTTCGCTGGTCGGGTCAAAATTTGTTCGGAAATCGTGTTCGTGGGCCGATTTGTTAGTGACTAAGGGGCGTTCGCGGGTCGAGGTATCACGTATATACCCGTTACATTACTATGGAAAGCATAATAACCAATTCCATCACATCCATAATTATTTTCTAAGTTTGCACTCACTTTCTTTGTTTTAGAACCTCAAGCCAAACCTTGACCCTTGCATCTTTACAACAAACACTGAGCTGTCTTTATTGTAGACATCTAGTATTCTGTGTGAATTTCTATTTCAAAAGGTGGACGGTGATGCAATTTTAGATAAACACTCTTGCAGTTTCCCCCCCAAACTGGAGCAGAAGTCTTTATTTCCACCTGATTAAAGCTTTGACATGGTTTGTGTGCAGCAGCCTCATGAGCTGCTCCCTTGTTAACCATTGACCCGCTCTGTCACTGCTGTCGCCACGGTGACTCAATAGACTGACTGGGCTGTTGTCCTGGTCCTGGACAACTCAATCTGCATCGATCTGCAGCGTTACAAACAAAGAACTCTTTTTTTTTTTGCTGTGTTTTAAACCCGTGTGAGTCCTAATAGGTGCTGCAACTCCGACAGCTCGTTAAGCAAATTCGAGAGCCTTAGATCATGTGGTGGTCTGATGTTTGCATCATCTTTTCTGGCATTTTCAGGCCCTATCACATGACTGCAGCAGTGCCTCTCTGGACAATCAACACTCATGTTTTATTAAGCAGGTTTTGGTTTCTGCGGCCGCAGTGATATCCGAGAAGCAGTGAACCCGACTCCACAGCTGAGTGGACAACTCGCCACTCTCTGTGTTTGTATGTACAGCAGTGTGCAGAAGTCTTAGGCATGGAAGTAAAGTGAGGATGCATTCAAACATAATGACATTTTAATTGATCAGTTACCTTTATTTGCATTCTCTATGGATCAAAGCTCTCTCTATGCATTCTGCATACACTCTAAACCAGTGGTTCTCAACTGGTCCAGCCTCAGGACCCCCTATGTCTCTATTAATAAAGGTTGCGACCCAAATTTTTGAAGTTTGCTGTTAACAAATTAAGGTTTATTTGGGTGTAGTCTCAACGCATTTTGATACAGCTTGGGAAATTTTTGGCTTATTTTTTGCTCATGTTGGTATATTTGGACACTTTTGCCAAGTTTGGGGCATATTTTGTCCCATTCTGACAGATTCTGAGCACATGTTGGTTTATTTTTGGCACGTTTTAGCATAAATGTCTCCACTAAGCTGGCAGAGCCACATGTAGAGGTTAATAGTGGACAACTACTGGTGTCACCACCACTAAATATCCTGCTATTGAAAGAAAACTGTGTCATAAGAAACACGTACTTTAGAATAAAAGACTTTATACCACTACTTTTTAGGGGGGGACATGTTTCTGTGACCCTCTAAAAATGGCTTCGCGACCCACTTTTGGGTCCCGACCCACCAGTTGAGAACCACTGCTCTAAACAGTAATTCAAGGGAATGATTCCAACCACTTAATTATATGCATGGTTGCAAGGTAGAAAAATATCACATTTTCTAAATTCAGTCAACCTTTTTGAGTTACAAACCAATGTTGGTAATTGCATCATCTTAATATTGTGTGTTAATGAAACTGAAATGTCTTCTACATCCTCAAATAGAGGTGACTTCATGAAATTGACCTGATAACTTAATTTTTCTTCACCTTGAGTTCAAAATGTTTAGTCTCCCCTCTATCCTAACATGCCTGGACTGTATGTGATACTTACGTAAATAATGCTGCCAATACAAAGGGACAACTCCCAGAAGTGTGAACAGTTATTCTCAAATGCTTCTGTCTCTTCATGTTATCCCAGAATGACTCCAGGATGTTTTTTTGCTGTGATGGAGGCTGACGTTATATTTTCCTTGTCTTCAAACAGAGCTGAAGCTGTGTAGGGAACAATGGCTGTTACTGCTCGGTAAAGCCCAGAGAGATCCTCTGTGATTCTTAGCTGCGTTGAATTGACTCAAAGTCAGCTCGACTTGACTGATCTTGTCTTGGCTTCATTTGATGGTTATTAACCCTGTTAGTCCTGGGTTATTTTCAGAATAATTTGACTGCCTTTATGTTTTATAGCATTTTTTAAAATTGTGGTCATTATAAGCACTGGCCATACATGCTGTTTGGAATGGTCTAGGCCAGGGGTGGGCACTCCTGGTCCTTGAGGGCCACTATCCTGCATGTTTTAGATGTTTCCCTCTTCCAACACACCTGATTCAAATGATCATCTCATCATCAAGCTCTGCAGAATCCTGATAACGATCCTGATCATTTGAATCAGGTGTGTTGGAAGAGGGAAGCATCTAAAACATGCTGGATTGTGGCCCTCGAGGAATGCACTTTGAGACCCCTGATTTAGGGCTTCTGTAGTATCTTACTTACAGTGTATATCAGGGATGGGCAACTCCGGTCCTCGAGGGCCACTATCCTGCATGTTTTAGATGTTTCTCTCTTGATCATTTGAACCAGGTGTGCTGGAAGAGGGAAGCATCTAAAACATGCAGGATAGTGGCCCTCGAGGACTGGAGTTGCCCATCCCTGGTGTATATAAAAGATGGTTGAAGCCTCCGTGGATGAAAAGTGAAGCCTTAAACCTGCATTCTTTGTAAGAGCCAGCAGGGGGCGTGATGGTGTGATTGGTTACCTTGGCAAACATTATTGTAATGAATTTATAGTATCTATCGCTAGTTTTAAGTGTCTTTCACTCCAGCCTGATGTTCATTTTGAAACTTATGGTCCCATTTAGAGGAAAATATATGATAAAACAGGGTATGCTTCAGGGCGGGGCTAACATGTGATTGACAGGTTGTGTCCATATCAACATGCATGCATGGTGGGCTTAGGTCGTCAATCAAATCCACCCCTCGCTTATTATATTTGGTTTCAAAAGACCAAGATGACAATGGCTGAATTCCAAGCTTGAGGCTTCATAGCTGTAGTCCCTGTCACCCTCTTGTTTTATGTACAGTTTATTGTACAGTATCTCATGATGAAAGTAGAGATATCTTTCCATAACTATGTAGAGGAAGTTGTTTGGAATCTGGCACTATCAAAACCATGATGGTGGGATACTGTATGACTCAGGATTTAGGAAAAATATGTGGGGATATAGATACAGATGTCAAGTTTATTTGCCCCTGATCTGATCCAAGTCTTAATCTGATACCATTTCCCTTAATAATAATAGTTCAAGTACATTAAAGTTATTAGAATCAATCTAATGTATATGCTTGGCTAACGAATAGCTCTACAGTGTCCCTTGGACTATAGGCAGTTCCATGTTGGCAAGCAGAGAGCATTGTAGGGGTTTACCATGACAAAAACTTCTATGATGCTCTCTGGAACAGATGACACCTGTATTACCCCTTTCCCACCGAGCTGGTTCCAGTGCTAGTTGGGAGCCAGTGCCTGACTTAGCAACAGTTCTTTGTGTTTCCACCACCTAAGCACCAGCTCCAGGTGCTAAAAACTGGTGCTTAGCAAGCACCAACTCTTTGCTGGACCAGAGCTAAGAACCGACTACATCAGGGGCTGGGGGCGGGGTTATCACGACCAATGATCAACGGTGGAAAGGGACACACAAGAGGTCATTAGTGTCCTTTTTCTCCAGGACGTCCCTGGTCTGATCACAGATGTACTGGAATGACTCCAGGACACACAGAAGTTTTGCACAAACTGTTGCGCTGAAATCCGGTACAATTGTGTCCCACCAGTAGCGCGATCATGGATGTGTCCAGACAACAGGCAACCTCCACCTCGCACTCAGCCTTAAGACCATCTATAAAGATAAACATAGATATTATCATCAACTTATTGTATTTGTTTAACTGCTATGTAATCGATGCAAGCGTAGTCGTTTTACGGTGACACAATGACGTGGCTCCAACTTGGCTCCTTGCCAATGGAAAAGCAAACAGGTTCTTATGAGGACCGAGATTTGAACCAACTAAGCACCAGAACTAGCACCTGGTTCTCCTTGGTGGAACAGGGGTAGCTATATGACAGCAGATGTGAACAAAGCTTCCGGTTTAGCTTTGTGTCGATACCAATCAGTTAAAAAATGCTTTGATTGATCTTGATCTTTGAAAGTGTACCAGGACATGCCTACAAGATTTTTGATTTATTTTTTACTAAAATGTTTGCACCAAGCGGCCTGCTTGCCTGGCAACACACAACAAAGCACCTCAGGAACACAAGAATTCCAATATGCAATCACTTAAGAGAAGTGTTGTTGAAATACAGTATGGTGCACACTTGTGTCACATCTAGGTTGACGTAAATGGTAAATGGTCTTCACTTATATAGCACCTTTCTACCTTAGTGGTACTCAAAGCACTTTACAATGTGTTTCTCATTCACCCATTCACACACTAATGGTGACAGAGCGTCCATGCAAGGTGCCTGCCATTGGGAGCAACTTGGGGTTCAGTGTCTTGCCAAACACTTCGGCATATGGTGGGGCTGCCAACCTTGCGCTCAGTGGACAACCCACTCTACCACCTGAGCCACAGCTGCCCAAGTCACATCAACAAGGACGAAACATACTTGTTAAAACACTGCACTTGTGGTATTATGCTGCTGCATAAATGTAAGACTGATCAGAACCCTTACTGGTGGTGTTCTATGATGGTAGTGTAACTTCCCTGCATTACATCCTGATATGAGACCAGTTTCAGGCACTGTGAGTTCATGCAGATGTGAAATGTTGACAGCGTCCTTGTTTTTGGGCTGTTTTCATTCACCTCCTCAGTAAATGTCACTGCAGAGCCAGTTTTGTGTTCGCTCACCAAGAAGTGGCATATTAAGCGTCTGAAGTGAGTAAAAGGAAATCAGTTGGACAGCGGTGGTTCAGTGGATGCTTTGATGTGTGACTAATAGGCGATTGCTGAAGTGGCTGACACTCTCCTGACAGACGAGCTTCAGTCTGTGGTTCAGATCAATGATTCACATCATCATTTATGGATGATTACGCCCCTTTCACTCTGAATGCTGACTTGACTTCCCTTCATTCTCCTCTCGTCTTTCTTCTGTTGCTCTCTTCATCCATTTTCTGTGATTTTTTTCCCCCACCTCTTCTTTCCTCCTTTGTTTCCCTCTCTAGTCTCTTATTCTTTCCTTCTCTCCTTCTCTTGTTTCCTCCTTTTCTTACTTCCTCTCCTCCTTTGTTTCGTTCTCTCCTCCCATTCCTTGATTCTTCCTCTCCCCTTGTTTGTCTTTTTCCTCCCCCTCCTCTCTTTTCCTCTTCTTCTTTCACTCTCTTCCTCCTCTATTTCCTTCTTCTCAAGTCTCTTCATTTCTCGTCTCCTTCCTTTCTTCTTTGTTCCTCTTTCTTCCCCTTTCCTTTTGCTTTGTTTCTTTCTCTACTCTTCGTTTCCTCCTCTCCTTGCCTTTCTTGCTTCCTCCTATTGTTTCCTTTTTCTGTCCTTTCCACTCCTCTATTCTTTTTCTTTGTTTCTTCTCCTCCTGCCCTCCTCCTTTGTTTCTTCTCACTCTCCCTTCTTTCATTGTTTCTATCCTACTTTCACAGACCTCCTTCTCTCTGTTTTTCCATTCACCCTCCCTTTGTGTTGTCCTGTGTTTTCTCCTTATCACTTTCTTTCACTTAGTTCCTCCTCTCCTCTGCTCTAGTCCCCTCTTCTGTCCTCTCCTCCTTTGTTTCCTTAACTTTTCACTGTTTGTCATTTTTCTTCTCCTCCTCTCACTTGTTTCCCTCTGTCTTCCTATCCCTTCACCCCTTTTCTTTCCTTTTTGGTGTTTCCTACTCTTTTCAGTTGTTTCCTCTTCTGTAGTCTCTTATTCATTTCGACTCTTCTTGCTTCCTTGTCTTGTTCACTCTTATACTCTCTATCTTTTCTTTATTTCTTTGTTTCCAGCTCTCCTCTCCTCCTCTCTTCTTTCCTTGTCTTGTCTCCTTCTTTCCTTTGTTTCCTCCCCTCCTTACCTTGACTGTTTTTCTCTTCTCCTCCACTTCCTACCTTATTTCCCTTTGTTCCCTCATCCTCTTGTGTCCTTCCCTCTTGTCTATCCTCCTCTAACTTGTTTGGTCCTCTCCTCCCCTCCTCTCTCGTCTCTTCTTTCCTTCTCCCATGTCCTGTCTTTGTTTGTTTCCTCCTTGCGTCTTCTTTCCTCTCTCCTCCCTTGTTTACCCTTATCTTCTTGTAGCTCTCGTCTCCTACCTTGTTTCCCTTTCTTCTCTCATCTTCTTCCCCTCTTTGTTTCCTCTTCTCCTCCCTTTTCTCTTTGCCCCTTTTGTTTCATTCTCCCCTCTGTACAACCCATAGTCAGTATATCAGCCTAAATCCAACTGTCAGCTTCAGTGTAATCTCTGTGTTTTACACAGCCGTTCTCTCTAAATCCAAACAATCTGAACTAGGCCATTGTCTGGCTGCCCAGCAGAACTCCTCTGTGATTTGTGATGGCACCAGTTAAATCTTAATTACCTCTTTTTTTTTTAAATGACAGCACAGCAGCTTCTTGGGCGTTCTTCTTACCTTTCATTTAGTTGCTTTGGGACTTCTGGTGTTCCTTGTTTTCCCACAATCCTTTCACAATCTGGCTTCTGTTCCATTGTTGTTACTTGGAAAAACATTCACTTCGCATTCAGTGAGTAGATCAGTGTGTTTCATGTGTTTCAGAAGAGAAAAGAGATGATTCACAAGCTTAACTTGACCTGAGCATAGACAGCATCAGTACAGAATTTTGCAAAACTCTTAGTTTCCCTCAGGGAGATGTCTGCAGCACAATCTCTCTTTTTTTTTTAAACTTGCAAGTGTGATGTTGCATGCTGCTGAAGCTGATGTGATGCAACAGGAAAACAGAAGTCTGAGGCCTCATTTCAGCTTCAGATAAACTTTGAGTTCAATTCATGCAGAGAACCAATGCTGTGGTTTTAATGTCCCATCACTTATGTAGCTGTCCTGTTCTGACACTTTCCCTTACGATACAATCTGCACTGTATTTCTGAAAGAGGAATGAGATGAGGACCCCCGTGGTCTTGCCAGCTGATGGAGTTCATTCTTCCAGCAGTAGTGGTCAAAACAAAATATTATCAGTAATGCATCTTCACAGGACCAGGCTTCATGTACATATATTAAATTGCATGTGTTTAGACTATATGAAATTACACACAAAGAGTCTAAACACATGCAAAAGGAAAAATGTTAGCGGAAAGTGAGTGATGGGCTTCATTTGGATAAGCATTTGTTCGGACAAAATTAAAAAAGCTCTTGCTGAGATAAGAAATTGAAACTGTTGCATAGGGGGCTGCATGGTGGCTCGGTTGAGGACGGTTAGGACCCCTGGGATCTTTCTGTGTGGAGTTTGCATGTTCTCCCTGTGCAGCGTGGGTTTTCACCAGGTTCTCCAGCTTCCTCCCACAGTCCAAAAACATGCTGAGGTTAGTTGATGATTCTAAATTGTCTGTAGGTGTGAATGTGAATGTGCTTGGTTGTCTGTCTCTATGTGTAGCCCTGTGATAGACTGGAGACCTGTCCAGGGTGAACCCTGCCTTCGCCCCATAGTCGGCTGGGATAGACTCCAGACCCCCCATGACCCTACAGAGGATTAAGTGGTGTATAGATAATGGATGGATGGATGTTGCATAGGTGGTCACAAACCTTGTTGTAAAGCTCTGGTTGGGTACTGTCTTAAAATGCAGTGTGGAGAGTGCAGGGTGTACCGTGGTTCCACAAAGTCCCATCCATCCATTCATCCATTGTCTTCCGCTTATCCGGGGCCGGGTCGCGGAGGCAGCAGTCTAAGCAGGGACGCCCAGACTTCCTTCACCCCAGATGCCTCCTCCAGCTCTTCTGGTGGGAACCTGAGGTGTTCCCAGGCCAGCCGAGAGACATAGTCCCTCCAGCGTGTCCTAGGTCTACCCCGAGGCCTCCTCCCGGTGGGACATGCCAGGAACACCTCCTGAGGGAGGCGTCCCAAAGGCATCCGGAACAGGTGTCAAAGCCACCTCAACTGGTTCCTCTGGACATGGAGAAGTAGCGGCTCTACTCCGAGCTCCTCCCTGGTGACTGAGCTCCTCACCCTATCTCTAAGGGTGCACCCAGCCACCCTGTGGAGGAAACTCATTTCGGCCGCTTGTATCCAGGATCTCGTTCTTTCGCTCATGACCCAAAGCTCATGACCATAGGTGAGGGTTGGAATGTAGATTGACTGGTAAATGGAGAGCCTCGCCTTTTGGCTTGGCTCCTTCTTCACCACGACGGACCGATACAGCGACCGCATGACTGCAGACGCTGCACCGATCCGCTTGTCAATCTCCCGCTTCATCCTCCCCTCACTCGTGAACAAGACCCCGAGATACTTAAACTCCTCCACTTCCTTTGGGACATGGAACGTCCACAAAGTCCCACCATGACAAAAAGTTCTGTAACGCTTAATGGCCTCCAGAACAGAGGAGCAAATTTCAAAATATGATTATTTGCCCAGACGACAACAGTCACAACAGCTGTGAGCCTCTTTTTTTCATACTTGTATGTGTTTTTGTATATGATGCATTTCTTAATTTAGAGTAGGTATCCTTTAAAGGTGACATGTGCAAGAGTTTGAGCATACTATAGATACATCATTAATATAGAAGCAAAGAAGCAGAGAGTGGAGTCACAGTCTCTCTGTATGTGCTCTAATCCAAGATTGTCTGGCTGCATTAGTGCATAGGAGTCCCTTCTTGATGCTCCTGAGATTATGAGTTCCTCCTTTGAACCTGGCTATAAACTGACCAAGAGTGACTTCCCACACCACACTGCAAAAGTGAAGGGGCAGTCCAGCATTTAACCAGAATTAAAATGTTATTTGTCGAATTTCTGTGCACTCGTTTCACTTCAGCTCAGTGTGAGAGTCTCTGCTATGTTTTGAAGCTGTCTTCTGCTTCTCCTCCATTCATGTCAGTTCTGCTCCGGTCATTGTGTGTCGTTGTTGGCTCTCATGTATGCAGCCTGTCTGGTAGTAAATGAAGTATGCTAATAATATGGGGAGGAAGGAGGTGTGGTTGACATGAATATTTGTTTTCATCTAAAATGCTCCTCTAGAGACATCCAGTGGTTCTGAATGTTGCACACAGAGCCTTTAATCTTTGGGCCTTCACTTTTGTAATTGTGCTGTCCTTGGGGCCGCCGTACATTACCTTCAGGAGCTAGTTGTTAACTGTGTCCGTCTGTCTTTTAGCGTTGGGCAGGTGAAAACAATATAGATCAATAAAGAACCGCATGAGCCCCTTGCAGACATGCACTCCTTTCCATGAATCTGACAGCAACTGTACGTGTCAGCTTCATGTCTGAATGAGCACTGCTAACCCCAACCCTGCTCACTTTTCCATAAAAGTGGTGACAGCAATCTTACCAGCTCAGACCTAGTAACCGTTCTGTATCACTTTCAACATGGCACAGGTCTGAACTGCATCCAGTCACATTAACAAATAGACACGCACAGGCTACGGTACTTCAGTCTGTGTGAAGTGATTAAAAGAAAGTTTTTTTTTTCACATTTCAGCACCAATA
The DNA here is from genome assembly GCA_900302755.1 of Chromis chromis. Classification (NCBI taxonomy): domain Eukaryota; kingdom Metazoa; phylum Chordata; class Actinopteri; family Pomacentridae; genus Chromis; species Chromis chromis. The sequence continues at coordinate 11,345 of OMNN01058423.1, forward strand.
TTCATCCCAAAACATCACAGAGAGAGGCTTGTCTCTGAGTTTATTAAATACCTGCAGTATTAGACAGCAGCAGGATCCATATGAACATTTCCAAAGCAAGAGAGCTGCGCACATTTGGGCACATGGAATACGAGCACTGTTTAGGAAACAATAAGCTGTTAGTTATCTGGATGGTTTGATACGTTGCTGCTGGTTAACATTTAGTTTCATGTTTGTCATTGCAGTATCATGTATTCTCATGTGAATGATGAATATTGCGTGTCTCTCTCCATCCCTGTGGGGGCTTTGACTGAATGAAGCTGTGAGGAACATCTTCTACAAGTGGCCTATGTCTGAATGACAGAAGGTTATCACTTTAATGGGTTGCGTAGTCGCATATCCCATGTCTGAAAAGGAGCCCTACAGTCAAACAGACCTCGCTCCTGAGCCACACCCAGTCACATTCATTGATGACCGAGCATTTTCCATCCCGCCGTAGAAAGGTAACCGTAGACCACCACTCTCCTCCCCTAATCCATGTGCTGTCTCAGCTGAAAACCCTGTCATCAGATCTCTGCTAATTTTCCACACCTCTAATCCTCCTAGCTCCCACCGTGTCCCCTCCATGCTGGGGAATCCCACTGTCCTGCAGAACATCCACAGACTGCTGGCACCCTCACGCCTCGGACTCTGTACGTGTGTTTCCACATGTGTTTCAGAGTTTAGGAGGAGGTGTGTAACTGTAACCAGCTATTCCAGCCAACTCTGCAGGCTTTGCTGTAATCCTCTTAGCCCGAGACCCCGACGAACAGGGTCTCCCTTTCCTTATCAGCAGCCTCCTCCTCCTCCTCCTCCTCACCTAACCCTGTTTCATACATATTGTTGCAGATGGGCTAACGTGGGTCTCCTCTTGTTTAAATTACTTCGCTAAACGCTCCGTGAGTTATATCTGTACAGCGTAAGGACTCAGTCGCTTTCACTGTCTGTAGAAGATACGTATACGTCTATATATGTCTTTTGTCTTCAGCATTGGGTCTTTTTGCTACTGAAATCTAAATGTGAATGAGCTCATACAACCACTGAATCTGTTGTAAAAATAAATAGATCCATATATATTCCATTATATTTTGAATTGTCATCTGGTGCCTGGATTTTGAAACACATTTCCAGCTTAAATTGATGCAGAAAAGGAACAAATTGGTGCATAAATATTCACCAGAATGTAAGAACTGAAGTGTTTGATGCTCAGAATGTCTTGGTGGAGGACCCTCAGACCCCCCATTTAATGCGTGCTCATATGCATCTGTCATGTTTCTGTTGGGATAATGTAATCACCTTATGCATATTTCAAGTCTTCTAGGTTGTCAACCAGTTTCACACAAGGTGAATGGCTCTTTTTTGCAGTTGCACACTGAGCAATGATGTGCCACTTAAAGATACAAACGTAATTTGAATTCCTCGTTTTTTGTGCACTCAGATTCATTTTTATTATTCGTTCGTTGTTTTTCATTGTTTGCACTTTTTCCATTCATTCCTCAGCCTTTAGTGTGACCTGCTTTGTGTTTTATTGTGTTGTAAACTGATTCAGCATTGATTAGTTTTCATTTATATCGTCAAAGTGTGTGCAATGGCTTATTTTTGAGGACTTCAATTAAACACAGACATTTGGGGAAATACTGCGGTTCTTAAAGGCTACTTTCAAGTTACAGTACGGAACCTTTAGTCACATAAACAAAACACAAGACTGAAACTGCACTGATGAAACATTTAACCAAACACATATTGACAGCTAAAGGGCGGCTGTGGCTCAGGTGGTAGAGCGGGTTGTCCACTGATCCCTGGACCCTCCACATGCTGAAGTGTCCTTGGGCAAGACACGGAACCCCAAGTTGCTCCCAAAGGCAGGCAGGCACCTTGCATGGAAGCTCTGTCACCATTGGTGTGTGAATGTGTGAATGAGAAACACATTGTAAAGTGCTTTGAGTACCACTAAGGTAGAAAGGTGATATATAAGTGTAGACCATTTATAATTTCTTTTCACTGACATATTTGAAGACTGGTGGGGCAGACAGAGCTCATTCTACACTGCAAAAAGCATTCTGTGGGGAAAAAATAGAAATCTAGGAAAAACTATGTAATACTGTAATATTCAAAAACTGTAAAAACTGTGAAAATAACAGCCAATATCTGTATAATAATAATAGTTTTAGCTGATTTAAATACAGTAAAACTGTGTAATTCTATAGTCACACGTTGTAAAAGAACAAATCACTATTTGTAAAAATACAGATTTTTAATGTGGACATTATTTACAGTTTTGTCCTGTTTTTTTACATTCAACATGTAAATGAATAACTTTTATTTCTGTTTATTAGATATCACCTGTAATTTAACATGGAACAGTTGTAAAATAGTATCCAAAGAAATTCTGACAAATTTTCAGTCCTTAACATACGTATTTTTTTCTGTCAAATAATAGCAAATATGTCCAAAATAATGATGTTTTTTTGCAGATTTTGTGTTTTTTGCAGTCAAACATAGTTGAAAACTGTTCATCATTTACAATGTAGAGCCGTAGTGAACCTGAAAAAATCTTGGTCGACTGAAATTGTTCCAACTTCTTAAAAAATCGATTGGTTGTAATGAACAAAATCAACTCCACAGTGCACTGAGGAGCCACCAGCTAGCTTTAGTAGTCTAAATAGATTCTAAGTCAGCATTACAAAGCTTGTATCGGCACTATGATAAATCAGTTCAACCTGGTTATTATTAAGTGGAGGTTATGTTTTTGCCGGTGTTTATGTGTTTATCTGTTTGTCTGTCTGTTTGTTTGTTTGTTAGCAAGATAACTTGAAAAGTTATGAATGGAAATGTTGATAATGGGCCAAGGAACATGTGATAAAATTTTGTTGCCCCCCACCCGTAAAATAGAAACGAGCTCTGCTGTAAAAAGGTTCAACACTCAGCGTCTCCCTCCTCGTCCTGGAATGAGGCTTAACCTGATAAACCTCCTCCCCCTCCTGCTTTTAAGCAGCTCCACTCTGTCCACACATGTCCTGGTTCCTCCCCTTCAGATCTGCACTTTGCACATGGGTGGAACCAACATGTGGTGACGTGGAAAGAACACAACTGCAGGAACACATGATTGGTAGATCAGAGCTCAGACTAGTTTCATGTACGAGGAAGTGAAACTCAAACAGTCCCTGTTACTGAGAGGAGAAATGGCACAGCGAGGAAATCAGCTGGACTCTGAGAAATTGTCTTGTTCCATCTGTTTGGATCTACTGAAGGATCCGGTGACTACTTCCTGTGGACACAGCTACTGTAAGGACTGTATTAAAACACACTGGGATGGAGAGGATGGTGAGAGAATCTACAGCTGCCCTCAGTGCAGGAAGACTTTCACCCCGAGGCCTGTCCTGGCCAAAAATGTCATGTTAGCAGAGTTAGTGGAGGATCTGAAGAAGACTGGACTCCAAGCTGCTGCTGCTGATCACTGCTATGCTGGAGCTGAAGATGTGGCCTGTGATGTCTGCACTGGGAGGAAGATGAAAGCCTTCAAGTCCTGTTTAGTCTGTCTGGTCTCCTACTGTGAGAACCACCTCCAGTCTCACTATGATGTAGCACAACTAAAGAAACACCAGCTGGTGGAGCCCTCCAAGAACCTCCAGGAGAACATCTGCTCTCGTCATGATAAGATGATGGAGATTTTCTGTCGCACTGATCAGCAGTTGATCTGTTATCTCTGCTCTGTGGAGGAACATAAAGGCCATGACACAGTCCCAGCTGCAACAGAAAGGACGAAGAAGCAGAAGGAGCTGGAGGTGAGTCGACTAAACATCCAGCAGAGAATCCAGGACAGAGAGAAAGATGTGGAGCTGCTTCAGCAGGAGGTGAAGGACATCAATGTCTCTGCTGATAAAACAGTGGAGGACAGTGAGGAGATGTTCAACGAGATGATTCGTCTCATCAAGAAAAGAAGCTGTGAGGTGACGCAGCAGATCAGATCCCAGCAGGAGACTGAAGTGAGTCCAGTCAAAGAGCTTGAGAAGAAGCTGAAGCAGGAGATCAGAGATCTGAAGAGGAAAGACGCTGAGCTGAAGCAGCTCTCAGATACACAGGATCACATCCAGTTTCTCCACAACTACCCCTCAGTGTCAGCACTCAGTGAATCCACACACTCATCCAGCATCAACATCCGTCCTTGGAGACACTTTGAGGACGTGACAGCAGCTGTGAAAGAGCTCAGAGATACACTACAGGACATTCTGAGGGACACATGGACAAACATCTCACTGAAAACCACTGAAGTGGATGTTTTACTGTCAGAACCAGAACCAGAACCAAAGACCAGAGATGGATTCTTAACATATTCAAGAGAAATCGCTCTGGATCCAAACACAGCACACAGAAAGCTGTTATCTGAGGGGAACAGGAAAGTGACATTGATGATACGAGGACAACATTATCCTGATCATCCAGACAGATTCACTTATTATTATCAGGTCCTGAGTAAAGAGAGTCTGACTGGACGTTGTTACTGGGAGGTGGAGTGGAGAGGAAGAGGAGTTCATGTAGCAGTCGCCTACAAGCATATGAGTAGAAAAGGAAGCTCACATGAATGTGTATTTGGACGAAATGACAAATCTTGGTCTTTATTTTGTGACACCAACAGTTATTCATTTTGGTACAACAGCACTAAAACTCCTGTCTCAGGTCCTCGGTCCTCCAGAGTCGGAGTTTACCTGGATCACAGAGCAGGTATTCTGTCCTTCTACAGCGTCTCTGAAACCATGACTCTCCTCCACAGAGTCCAGACCACATTCACTGAGCCGCTACATGCTGGAGTTGTGCCTTTAGGTTATGAAAC
>OMNN01058427.1:6476-37111 GCA_900302755.1 Chromis chromis
GGCCTTAGATAAACAACAATATATTTCACCTCAAATATTGTGCTGAGGGCTATGAAATTTACAAGGTATATATATAGAAGAGCACACAGACCACCCATAAAAATAATTGCGTGTCTACTCCACTAGGTGGCGCAACGCATTTTGGCCTTTCATTTTCACATTTTAAATCACATCTTCATAAACTTTATATCCACGTGTTCCCTAAATAGAGTCGCATCTTCTGACATAGGCCACGCCCACTCCCACTGCATATTTCTCTTTGTAAGTCACTACACATCAAAAACTCACTTTTTTAACTACTCCTAGTGTTTAAGCTCCATCTGCACCAAACTTTGCACATATAATCTCCAGACTTGTCTGATCAAAAGTTCTTAAAAGAATTTTGCTACTCCAAATATGTGCTAGTTATAAATATACAAGTCTTTCTGCTAGCTAAAAAAACACATACTGTTGGATATTTTTGTCAAAGTAAAAGCTATTGACATCAAACTCAATACACTTCTGTCAAAGGTCAACCAGAGCCTCTGTGACACATTTGGCGCACATTGGCAAATGGGGGGCGCTATAAACAGAAATATCAAGCAACGTGAAAGTTCAGCCTTTCACAGTTACAGTGCTCTTCCCATTACAATTACAACACTGCAGGTGAAACGGTGGCCTGCATCCTGACGCTCGCCCCAAGCCGTCGTCCTTCGGAGCGGACTTCTGTGGGCTCCACAAAACCTGGGGGCCGAGTCACGTGGGAGGCTTGGCCCCCTATCATAACTGCTTGCAGTTCTAGTTAATTATTGTTTTCCTGACTCTGTTTCAGGTTAATCTGTGGCTGTCATCTAACTTAGCCGCTAGCATAGCCTTAGCCACTGTGAGAGTAGTTAATTTCCTGGTTTGTGTTCCTTGTTCAGTTTTTGCAGTCTCTGCTTGAGAGCCATTTCTAAGACCACAAAGTGATGACAGACAGAGAGAGGAGGCTGCATCAGACCTGAAGTAGTGCATTTAATTTATCAATAATCGGCCAATAAAAATACCAATACCGATATTTGGAAAAATGCCAAATATCGGCCATGATAATTGGCCATGCCGATAATCGGTCCATCCCCAATTTAAATCAGTAGTTTTAATGTTCTGGCCGATCAGTGTATACAACATGACTGACCTAAAGCCCTGAATTTCTGCTCAATCTGACCAGAAGAGTCTCGTCTGTGTCAAAAAGGAGAAAATCTGATGTCGGTTTACACCAAAATATGTGCTAGAGAAGCAGTAGCATGGAGCTCAGACTGCATCTTGATCTAGCTCAGTCTCTCTGTGGCTCTCAGCAGAACTTCTAAGCTGTAAAGACAGAACAAAAACAAGGCTCCCGTAGCACAACCAGACTATAATATCTTTAGCTTTGGCTCTATCCATTGAGCTACACAGGACTACAGGAAACACAATACAAGTCGATATATATATACTCTAGGAGCAAACAAGTCTTGAACAGTTGAAGCTGTGCTGAGTTGTGTCGGGTCCTGTTGTGTTGTACAGCCAGATAGAGAGAGAGAGAGAGAGAGAGAGAGAGAGAGGGAGAGAGAGAGGGGAAGGAGAACAAAAGAGAAATGGTCTTAAGGGAAATTGAGTGTACAAGATGCATCATGCCAGTGGAGCAGAATTCATAAACACACTTGCAGAGAGACACACACACACATGCACACACTAGTGGAGAATTCCTAATGAGTGAAAACCTCACAGGGGACTCAAAAAGGGGGGAGACGGGAAAAAGGGAGGAGCTACGGGTGAGAGACAGGAAAGAGAGAAAAAGTGATGTATCTTTCTGGAGCTTTCACCCCTTATCAAGTATGCATGGCGCTGCGAGTATGTGTGTGTGTGTGTTATAAGTTTGAGGGGTGGATGTGCGTCTCCACCGAGAGGAGTTAAAAGTGAAAATCTCCACTCTGCATTCCACTCGCACGCACGCACGCACACACACACACACACACACACACAGCGATGGCAGTGTCGTCTGCACGCGCTCGTGCCCAGGGCAATCTTGCTACCTTGCCAAGAGGGCCTTGGGCCGCCAAGGTTGCCATGGCATTGCTTGCTCACAAACACACACACACACACACTCACACACACACACTTTCACACTCTCTTCCTCCCTCTCTCACGCACACCAAAGCAGGGTGTGACTGGATGTCCTTAAGTGAAGTGGATTAAAGTGTCAAGATGACTGGTAGAGCCTATGTGTGTGCGTGCATATACTGTATATTTCCGAGAGTGTGTGTGTGTCCATATGTGGGGTGAATGCGAATATGGACACTGCACCTTTATATTCTACTCTAATTCTACTTTTTCTTTCGCAGTGAATGAGGTGTGGTGCAGTCGTCATGATTCCCATCTTCAATGCTCAAACTCTGCCAAAACACAAGACACGTTTAAGAGTTTAGGTGTGTCGCGGCAGAGAGAAAATTGGCTCACGATAGCAAGGAAAATGTGGGTGGCAATGAGCTCTTATCGCTTTTTGTTTTACCTTTGTGGTTTGGCAGGAGATCTGCATGGCACCCCCTTAAATGCTCAACAGTTTTCAGGCTTTTTTTTTTTTCACAGTCACGGTTGTGTCGTAACACTCGAGCGCCCTGTCTGAACGCTTGGAGATGCATCCTTCTACGGAAATGCATGTGGTTTGATCGTGTCTTTCCTGAGCAACACATGAGAACAGGCTCTATAAAGAAATTTAATATAAGAAACTATTGTTAAACAGGTGCATATGGCTCTTTACTAGGGCCTTTTTTCATTATATAAACTGGATACACTTCCGAATAAAAAAGTCATTTGTAGTCATTTGTCAATCTCCTCTCAGTCATTTACTGGAAGCAGTTTTATTTACCATAATTTTCTCCAGCTTCTTTTTCTCTTATTTGTCAAATGACATCAGTCACCATTACGGAAGCAAGAGGCCTGATTGTGTTAAAAAAAAAAAAACTCAGATTAAAAGAAGACATGAGGGGAAGGAAAGTAGAGGAAGGCAAAGAGAGCCAGGAGGCTGAGGAGAGGGGAAGGCAGGCAGGGTTTTCAAATTAACTATTGGTCAGGGGTCAGATGGACATTTAATCTAACCAATCAGCTTCCTAATTACACAAGCGCTGCCAGATTGGTGTACCCTATGCATTTCTGTGTGTGTAGCTGGCCAGTGTTGCGTGTAGAGGTCTTGTTGTAACAAAATGAACATCTGGCCTCAATATTGGTTCCATGTGTGAACACGCACGCCAACGCACGCACACATGCACGCACGCACACACACACACAAACTTTACAGCAGTGTGGTGTGGTGAACTGCTCCCGCCTTACACAGTAACACACACACAGAAAGAGAGAAAAAGAAACACAAGAGCTAAGGGGCTGGATGTGCAAGTCATGGCAGCGAAACTCTGAGAAATATAAAACGAACACACACATCCACATATACACACTCCCAGTAGTGTGTGTGTGTGTGTGTTTGTGTGTGTAAGTTGATTGTAACAGTAATTGATGTAAACGTCTAAATTACAGCTAGAAGCTAAAATAACCACTGTGTTTTACCGTTGCCATGTCAACATGATGAAAAACACCTGGTTGGTTCGCTGGTAGGGAGGCTGGAACATATGTGTCATGGGCGCCCAGCTGAACCAATGAAAAACTCTGTGTGTATAAGCGACATGTGTCTGAACGAATGAAATCCTCACTGTAATGAGGAGAAATCCGAGTGGACGGCATGTTAGGCCCAAGTCAAACTCATTATATCACATTACACGATATTATGAGATATAAATGACTGCATCATCGGGGAAAAAACAAAGTCAGTTGGTTCTGTTTGTTCTGTGCGTCATTTTAGATTAACATTCTTGTGCAATCATGCTTGATCTATTCAAAAACTGCCCCAATACTTATAACTTTCCTTCCACTGTGCCAGATAGGTGTGGTTTTCGTCATAAATAGGACAATTCACAGAGTGCCAGTAAAGGTTAGACAATGACAGGAAGGTCTATTTTTCTTAATACCCCAGTGATTCCAGAAGCTGCCTCCGCTTCACAGGAAGGTCTGCTACCCGGCAGCAGCCCTGTGGCAAGTAAGAATCCAATATCTTGCTCAAGGACACTTCAGCAGGGGAGACATATCAAGCAAATGGGATTGAGAATGGACCTTCTAGTCGAGGGCCATCTGACTAATCACTTCACTGTTCGGCTGCCAAAAAGTCACACTAAGAAAAACTGACAAATCCTGGGATTTTAAAGTCGATTTAGTGCACTTTTCTATGACTGATGACTGACTTTACACTTTCACAAGTCGTGTGATGTGGCAAAAAAAAAAAAGCAGATTGAGTTGGAACATTTGTTTTTTCTAACCCGAGTCAGAATTAGTCAACCCATTCAAAGCACACTTGAATGGAGGATCATCATCCCAACACGAGCCAAGATACAGTCAAGCAAATTTTTTGATTCGCCAACAAATGCCAAGCTGTCACCTTCCTGCTACACATGTTGTCAGCTGTAATGTGTGTGTGTGTGTGAGCGTGACGTGTGGAAAACCCAAAAGCGGGTCTAAAATGTGGTTAAAATGGAGTAATTTGTTTTTCAAGCCGAATGTAATATTCCTAGCAGACAATGAGACTGCTGTGGACTGTCACACAGCGTAAAGCCACACATGGGTCATGACTGTGACACACACACATACACACTACCATCCGAGCAGATACACACCTAACTCACACACACGGACACACACAAGTTTATCCTCCAGTATTTCCACAGACAGACACACAAGCGCACACAGGTCAAAATTATAGCAAACAGGTTGTCTGATTATGTTTCTGTTACACTAAACACAGCCTGGATTTTATACACTCGGCACATTACCACACACAAACACACACAGACAGACACACAGACACTTTCATTTTCTTTTTTTTCCCTTCTTTCCAGCATGGCTGTGTTTATTTGAGTCTGTGTCCTGATGGGAAATGTGACTGCTACACAAACAAACTGAACAGCCCAGAACAGACAACTCGGCCTAAGTGTGTGTGTGTGCATAAGTGAGAGAGACTGGGTGAAGATCAGTGTGGCTTCCTTTTTCCGACACACACACACATACACAAACTGCAAGTAGAGAGAATAAAGGCGGCTCTTTTCCACACTTTTCCATAAGGGACGGTATATGGGATGCTAAAAGATGTGCCATCGAGCTCAGACTGCTCTCTACTCTATACAGCCGTATTGATATTTAATGGCTGTCGGGCAAGTCGATATTTAGCTGCAGCAAATACCGAAGCAGTTGGTGGCATGTGCAGTTAACTGGCACAGCAATGGTTGCCTGTCACACTGAGGAAAACTTTATATTAGCAAATACAGGAATTGGATAAGAAAGGTCAAAAGGACTCTGTGTTCTACCAGGATAATACCATCATCTGAGATTGAGAGTCTGAGCAATACTGGACTCAATACATCACATAAATAAGCATTTTTTGATTAGTGTTCCTAAAACTTCTGTCACTAAGATATGTTTTGTATTGTCAGAGCTTGTTAAAATACATCAAGCATATATTGGGCTTTTCAGTATTGCAGGTTGTTGTTACTTACAGGTTAGAGGTGCAAGATCAATGACAAAATTAGCTGCCAAGGAATTTAAGTGTTGATTTGTTGGTGATGCCATTGTGTGTTGGGTTTTTGTTGGAGTTAAGTGTGTCACTTTTCCGATGTAAGTTCATGCTTGATGTGAATATCTGAAAGCATGGACCAGCTTCTCAAATTTGGGCACATATGCACCAAGTTTAAATGCAAAACTTGCCAAAATAATAACCTGGGATTCATCCAGTGTGTTCTGCCGGGCCGAAGCATCATAGATGATGTGTTTTAAAGTGGGATGGCTTGGATAGCTCACAAGTGACATGTAACAATTTCAGTCCCACCAAGTTAAAAACGTTAGCCCAACCTTAAGCCAATAACAAGCAGCCAGCAAGCACCTCATCCTCGGTAAGTTACCACAAAAGACGCTACCTTAAATGCTGCCATCAGTATGTCTCTCGCCTGTGCCGATCAACCTGTCAGAAAAACCATGCACTGGCCATTTTGGTGTCCCGGCCATCGGACCATGAAAACCTCCATAAAGGTTTTACCGACCTTGTCTGTCTAAGTATGGGCCCGATCTGTGTGCCTGTCAGTCAGGGTGCAGGACTCGGCTCCCTGGCAAGTCCCACTGGGTTAAACACATTTTCAACACAATATAATAAAGCTGGACATCGGGAATGGCAGTGTTCTAACAGCAGTTCATATAAATCACAAAATAACTGCATCTTTGCTGTCTTAATTGTTAGATTTGAGATCCCTAAAACAACCTCAAGCTTAAGTTAAAAGTTGATCTAAATAAGGGCCATTGAATAGTAAATTATTTGTTTCACTATCAAAATACTTAGTTAATGGCACCAGTCAGTGACAATAGACACAAATCACTGAGACCCATATCGTATTTTCAAGAGTTTTTCTGCTGTTTCTTTCCCCCTAAATATCTTTCCCATCATTTTATTTACTTGTCCTACAGAAGAAAGTAAAACATTACTATACATTAAAGACAATTTAAGCTGTTGGTTTTAAAAGGAATTTGTAGTGAGACTGTAAAGCACAATGGCAAAAAGGGCTATAAAATAGATTTCAGATAGCAGCAGATAAAATAAAGGAACATAATTTCTAAGTTAAATCACTAAAGTTTTACCCCCTCTTTTTGTCTTTCAGAAAGCATTAAGCACACAAACACACAATCTCTCTCTCTCACACACACATACACACACACTCTGGCTCGAACATAAGCTCTATAATTTCCTGTAGCGGATATAAAGTGATGTTAAATTATCAGCACAGAAAATAAGTTAAATTCATGCTTTAATTTCCTTACAAAACACACACACACACAGTCTCACACACGCACCCGGAATGCAAATGCAGACACATCGCACATAATTAAGTACACAAGCAGTGGAAAGCACACACAGTCCCACAGATACACATGTACACTGGCACGCATGAATTTACACTAGAGGAACGAAGGGAAATAGAACGCAAAGTAATGAGAACTTTATGGAAATACAGCTGTGTGTGTTGTCTCTCTCTCTCTGTGTGTGTGTGTGTGTATGTGTGTGTGTGTGTGTGTGTATGTGTGTGTCCTTTAAACATAATTAGCTCCGTCGGGCAGAAATGTAAACGAGAGAAACTTTAATGAAACTCTTCTCTGATCTGCTGAAAGCACACATTCCCGTTTATCTCCCTCAGTTCGTCTCTATTTTCTACGTCTGTCTCTCGACTCACATGGAATTGAATGTCACGCATGGGACTTTTAAAACCCCAAAGGTCCGTGTTTCGGTGCCGCATTATGACCACATAAGATGAACACAATTACATTGTGTTTGTAAGGTCAAATCCACAACTCCTTCCCCTCCCTGCTCCGCATCCATTTATCTACTGGGCCGTCCTTGAGGTGGAATTCCCTTTGAAAAACACAATCTGGGATTTATTAGATGATCTAAATTTTGGGTCGATTCACATATGTTTGGTATATCTACATGCCTTCACATATGTTTGGCTCAGAGGCGGACCTTCCACGGCCCTACTTAACTCGAAAAACCACCATTACTCAAAGTCTGTCTCGTTCCATTTATAAACTAAAACGTCAACCGAAGCTTTTACTTTAATTCATCGCTAAACCTCTTACGCTTTCTATCCTTGTCTCATACAGTCAGTCAAACAGCCAGAAAATAAAATTTCAGACTGAGAAAATGTCTTCAATGTAATAAATCACTATGAAAACAAAGCCAATAGCAGGGCAATGTCTCAACGAGGCAACACTGTGCAGCAATTATAGATCAGGCCTTTCAAAAGAAAATATTCTCTCCCCTACGAAGCAAAAAGCCTCACATACCAGAATACTAAAAACTCAGACTCTGTGTGCGCATGTGTGTGTGTGTGTTTGTGTGTGCACGCCTGATGGCTTTTGAGTGTGTGTGAGGTGTGTATCGATCCCTGTGTATCAGGTGAGTTGTCCTTTGAGGAAAAGAAGGGAAATGAAAGAAAAAGAAAAGGGGGAGAGACAGATCGATGCAGCGGAGAATAGAAAGAACAAGTGAGGATGAGGGAAACACAAACACACACGAGTGCAGAACACACATACACAGACACACACACACACGGATTGGGAAATGAAATATAACTTAGGCCATTTGTTTCTGCTTTTGTCTCTTTTCAATCCTCCACTTCTTCCATGCATCCTTCCCTCACAAGTTGGACAGATCCACCATATCAGACTCTGCCCTGTTGCGTCAAAGTCCGCATTTAAACTGAACTAAACGTTTGTGTTTGTATGTTGTCATAATTTATATATGTGTGTGTGTGTGTGTGTGTATTGTGTGCGTTCTGAGCTATTTCAGATGATCCTTTGCATTAGCGCCCCTCCCTAACCCTGCCCAGTGATGAGTCAACTCCAGCATGTGTGCGTGTGTGTGTTTGTGTGTGTGTGTGTGGTATATTTGTGTTTGCGTGACAGTGCATGCCATGGAAACTGAGAATAAATATTGTGTTATGAGAGCAGGGAGAAAGATAGCCGCAAAGGCCATATCTTATGAAGCCATTTGAATAACAAGCGATGTTCGGCTTCTCCTCTAATAAATTGTTTGTCTCTTCTCATCCTCTCCTCCTCTTTCATCTTTTCACCTTCACAGATTCACTTTTCTTTACTTCTTACTGCATATATAAACTGCTTAAGGCTCCAATATATGAATCAGACAGATGCAGATGCAACGTTTGGATGTAGTTTATACTACATTAAGTGTGGCATATGTTTTTACAAATGCAGCTGCCGCATACAGTCCACATAGAGATTAGAAGACTCACCTTGGGCTCATTTTTTTTTTACTGTAATATAAAGTCCTGCACCTCTATGAAAGCAGCACCACCATGACTGGAAGTAGAGAGTGCTTGAGAATCTATTTTGTGCAGTATAACAAAGTCACAATTGCATGAATACTAAAAAAGAAAAAAAACTAAACTTGAATTTTTTTAAATCATTCATTTTGCAACAATTGAAAAAAAAAAATGGCTTTAATGTGGATAACATTTTTCCAAGTGCACACAGCTACACAACCTGCAGTTCAGCCAGGTTCAATCACATGACTATCATACAGCCAAGACCCTAATGGCTTCTTGGTGGAACCAATGACCACATTTTTTAAGAATCTAGTTATTTTCTGGTCATTTTAACTGAACATCCTGATTTGTGGCTTAAATTTAGTTGTTTTCCAATGATTCTTGGTGTCTTTACAGTTTCTTGATATGATAAATGGTGTAATTTTGGTGAATTCTTAATCAAGTAACACACTTTTAAAACCTTGCCAGCGGGTTGCTGTTGGGTTCAAGGGTTAAAGCCAAACATATTTGGGAAAATGTCATGCAAATCAGATACTTTTTGCATTTGATTGAATTATGTTATAGAAAAGTCTTGGGTGTTTAATTTCAGAAAATATCTAGAAAAAAATAATACGACACATACACTTCACACTGTCGGACTGTGTTTTCCAACTTTCCAACTACATGAAAGAGTGGTTAAACAGCGTGAGAAGTATGGTTGTGTGTCCTAGCTTAGCATAAAGACTAGAAGCATAGGGAAACTGTACCCAAAGTGAAGACAATATGAAACTCCTGTAAATCGTTATTTAACACAGGGTACAACATTCACTGTATCTGTATTGAAAACAGAAAAAGTAAACTTCATGATTTAGGGAGTGTTTCATGTTTTTTGACTTTCTTCTGAAGGGAAAACTAAAGGGTTAACTTTTTTTGTTGCACACTTATCTTCATTGACTCACCCTATCTTCCCCTCTTTATCTCAATTTTCCTCTCTTTCTCTCTCACGCATGTAGTCTCTCCCTCTCTCTTTCAGTCTCAGTCTTCCACTCTCTCACAGAGACACACTGCCCCACCCACGATAATGAGTAAACCTCTTGCTGCCCCACCCTGCCCGGTCTCTTACTGCCAAGTTACTGCCAACACCTCACACACACACACGCGCACACATACACACACACAAATGCACACACATGCAATAGGCCAAACCACAACTTGTACAAAGAAGCCATAGACTCAACGCACACACTGATATTCACATACACACCAGGAACACCACTCTCACACTCAATACCACCACTTACATAGACCCATGTCAATGCCCTGACACCACACACACACACACACACACACACACACACACACACACACACACTTAAGTCTATTCTGATCTAATGTGATCATAGCCAATGAGCTCTGCGGCACTGGCTAACCACAATCTGTTCCTGCCAGTCCATGACATCACTGTCAAGTGAAAAGCATTGTGGTCCACAAAGTAGGGTGAGGGAAGTGACTGACAGGTGGTAACCATGGGAACTGTCAATTTGCCTCCCCATTGCCATGGCAACTGGCAAGTTTCTCAGTGTTGTGAGTTAAAATTTAATTTTAAGAAGAAAAAAAAAGATGAATGCAGCTTATAGGAAAGGAAATTATGTCATGGAATCCCACGCACAGGGACGAAAGCTTACACAAATATGAACACATGCAAGCATGTGGGGACACTCGTAGGCACTTTGTTAGCCAACACAAATCTGCATAAGCCCCTTAAAATGTGATGGAAGAATAACAGATTTCATTGTAGCGGCTTGCTGCATGAGATCCGAGCCTCACATCTGATTCAAAGGAAAGATGATTTGAAGATGAAAGTGTATTAATAGAAGCACTCTGACAACTAATACTCTCAGCAGGTAGCATGTGGCTATAGAGACCTAGCTACAAAGGCATTCATTCAGACAGCTGGAGCTGAAAGCTGAAGTCAGGGTGTAAATGAGACAAAGAAGAAAGATTAAGCTGCATGAGAGAATCAGATGAATATGAAACAAAGAGAAGTAGAGGTGTATGCACAGGTTCATGGCCCTTACCCTGAGCAAGGATTGGGACTCCTCCTTCGTGGCTCCTCCTTTCCCTTCCTGTCCTCCTCCACCTCCACTCCCTCCCCCTCCACCTCCTCCTCCTCCTGTGTACTGCTGGGAAGGCATCTGGCTCTGCTTCTCCCCTCCACCTCCAGCTGCAGCAGTTCCTCCTGATCTCCCTCCCCCGTACAGCTTGGCATCTGCTAAAAACGACTTGGTATCTCCCAAAAATGACTTGGTGTCTCCCAGGTAAACCATGCTAGGTGAAGCCACGCCTCGTTTCTGCTGCGAGGCCTCGTGATTGGCTGAAACAAAAGACAACGAGAGGGGGGAAGGGAAAAGAGAGGGGCTCCCACTTCCTGCTCCTCTTTCCACTCCTCTCTCGGGTCCCATTCGCTCCTTGGGCACCCAGAGCAAACCGTGGGCCTGCTCGCCTCCTCTTTCTCCCAGTCCTCTTGTCTCACCAAGCACCCAACCCTTCTCACGCTCTCTTTCCTTCTCCTCACCTCCCTCGCTCTTGACCACCCCGCCTGCCTCTTCTCTGCCGCCTTCTGCCAACCGTCCCTCAGGCGGTGCGAGGGAATAGAGGAGGCGAATGTCCCCCTTGCTCTCCTCTTTAATGGCTAAGGTGGAGGGAGCCGAGCAGCCATTGGCCGAGAGCGTCAGCGAAGGTGTCAGCGAGGTGGGCAAAGAGGTCGTCGTGAATGAGCCTAACGAGGGAGAGGAGTCGTGACAGTGGGCAGAGTTAAAATGGTCAAGGAGGGCTGATGAGTCGGGAGCCGTGAAGTCGCAGCGCCGACAGCGGCAACACGCATGGACACGCCTGCAGAGGAGAAAAAGCAGTGCATGAATTAACCATAAATAAAAATGCGGATTAGCATGAATAAAACATAGTATTAAAATTTATTACAAACAAAAGTGTACAAATGAACTTAATCGTAGTGTGAAACTGTTGAAATATGAACATAAACAGTGGACTCCTGGGGTGGTTAAATGCTGGCTGGATAATAATGCTGCAAGTCACATTGGAGATATGATTTCTTGAATAATAGGTCTTGTCATTAATGGTTATTTTTCCTGTGAATAAGTTTCACTGACGTCAGAACAACAACACTAATGAGACTGAATGTAAGACTCCAGTGTTGTTTCCTTTAAAGACTGGTTCATTTTTATGTCTGTCGATTTAAAATGTAAAAAGCCTTCATTCCCATAGCTTGATATGTATTTTAAAAAACTTTTTCATTGCTCAGAGTCGGGGAAAAAAAAAAAATCCGCCCCCTGAACTGGCTGAATGTAAAGTGCATTAAACTGCCTGATTCCCTCCAACCACTCAGGTAGAGTTTCACAGAGTCTCTGGCCAAGAAGTGACTCAGTGTTCCACTAAATCACAATGAATTACTTAAAAATGGTGAGGAACATAAATGAATCTGAATGACAAGTACTGAATCACTCATCAACAAACCACCTTCATTTCCTGTTGGCGAGGTCCCGAATGACCGGCTATATATCCAGTACATAACATCAGGGATTTTTTTCCTGGCTCGGAATACAGTTTTGGTGCTTCTTGTGCGGGCCAAGCAAAATCAATCAACCATCTATAACAAGAACTTGGACTGTTGTTTACAGTGGCCCTTGGTGGGCCCGATATCTGCAGCGCATTTACATTTACATTAAGTATATAGGAAAAGTATTAAACAGCAGCTGTCAGATACAGACATCGATGAATCTAAGAATGAGTGTTTCAAAGAATAATCAAAGTGTATATTTATTCTGTACTGGGATTATTTAGTTATTTGGCTGCTGTGTTCATTGGTCACGCTGAGAAGCAGATTTTAAAAGGTTTTCAAATGGTTTGCATGTATGCTACCATGCTAATAACTCCACTTTATGTGTAACTTTACACAAAAACTTGTTTCACTCAAATGTCATTTGCCGGCTGTTGTGTTCACTTGGGGATTTTTTTCTCACCAGTGACTTGTTATTTCTGCCACACTGCAGTGGGAACAGCGGAATATAAACATGCAAAAATATATATATAGTTGAAAACTGCAAGAAAAAAAAGGTATCAAAGCATCATCATCTGTTCTTGCAGCTCTCATCCTCTGGTTACCGCTTTAAAGCCTCCCATAACAATTCTCCATGCGGGAAAAAACAAAACATTAAGGCGTACATATAAAATCAATGAGAATGAAACGCCCACGCAAACATTAAGAATACACCCAGATATTAAAGCTCTAAGAGTATATCTTCCTTTTTTTCAGTGGTATGTCTGACGCATGATTGGCAGCGTCTGAAATGGTAATTTAATGCAGATATGTGCATCTTTTCTGCCTTTGATTCCCGATCAGTGCCCCTTGTTTCTTCTTTTTTCTCCCTTTGTGAACAGCTGAAGGAAATAAAAAGACCAGGTCAATCGCTGATTCAAGTCAAGGCGGTGAACAGAGGCGCCGGCAGATCAAAAAGGTCTGAATATTAGTAGAAATTTGCGAAAATGTGCGAGTGCAAAAGTCTAACTTGTCCCCAGTGCACCTAAACGCCTCCAGATGCTGAACAAAGACACAGTGGCCTTTGTTTGTCGTCACACCACACATGGGCCGATGCACTTATCGCCTCATTCACTCACTTGCTCCGTCACTCTTTCTCTCTGTCACACACACTAATGACAAATGAAGTTTAAATCATTCATTCTACACATGCACTGATCCAATCCGCCTTTAGCCTGAACACTGCCAACAGCTGCATCTATCACACCGAGTTAGATTTTAGCCTAAAAAAGGGACATCACATTAAGTTTTAAAGCATAAAATGATGTAATTTTAATGACAAAAACAATATTAAAGTATGCTCTGTTTTGTGCAATCCTCTAATAAGGCTGTTTTGTGTGTTATTTGCCATTTTTTTCCCCAATTAGGGAAAAATTATTTCTCTGAGAATAGTAAACAGGCAACAATATGAGGTGGTAATTGGGAAACTCATTATAGAAATTTGCCCTTGGTGATATTTATTTAAAAAGCAACATGGAGGAAGCATTTTAAAAGATTTGCAAGTAAACCAATCAACTAGGGAAGAATGGTTGAGGTTAATATTTCACATAGCAGCATGTGAAGTCAAGAAATGCAACGCTACAGAGTGTCTGGTGCTATTAGGATCTGAATTTACAGTAACAGACCACACTGAAGCACAGATTGAACTTGTTAACTGCAGCTTTACATTTGGTTTGCTTCCCATATGTAGATGAGAGACCTTTAATCTATGACTAGGAGCTGCGAAAGCCAATATAACTGCATTTGATATGCGAGCAGAGAAGCTGTACATCTCACACATTTGAATTACCTTATGATCAGCATATTGTGAGTGCCGCAATCTGGCTCACATAACAAATCAGTGTCTTCCTTTGAAGTCAGTAAATACTTGCACTTAACAGGTCTGCAGACACACAGTCATACATAAATAACCCCCAAAAACACTGGAATTATAATTAGAAAACGCCCATTATCAGTGGCCGCAATGTACCTTAGAGATACACACAGGTGAAAGTGTTGAGGTGTAAAAGTTACTTTTACAGATTAGTTTCTTTCAGCTGGTAACTTTTTCCCCCCATTACACCATGTCCCTTTGTTTCTGAGCACCCCATAATTAAATCCTGAATTTTGTTTTCTCAAACTTGGCCTTGGAATCCTTTTAGGGCCGTTTGATTTTAGTGGTAGTGTGAAACTTTCTGGCTTTATTTCACTTTTATTTGATTTGGGCTCCAAGATTCAGAGCTTAGATTTTGTTAAGGGACGTGAGTGGACTGTTAAATCCCCCTCCGAACTCTGCTTTGTCACCCTCTCTCCACTTTCACTCTCCGTTTTTCCCTTTCATTCTCCTTCTGTCTTACATGCTTTCTTTTTTCACTTTTTCTTTCCTTTTCTCTTTTACTCCTTTACTCTCTTTCTCCCTCTCCTACTCTCACCCTGATTGAACAGAGCTTTTAAATCTTTGACTCATTTGCAGCAGAAATCTTACTTAAATGTCTGTCAAAGGTGTATCTTTCTATATGTGTGTGAGACAAAAAAAGCAGCAACTTGTACATGTGTGTTTAGCCATGGACAGATATCAAGAAACATTTCAGCTAGTCAAGAATATTTCACACAGCTCTTTCCATTTCCCTGTATCTCTCTTTATATCTTGTTTAGCCCCAGCTTTTCCACACCACTCCTTTCTCTCTCTCTCTCTCTCTCTTTCCCATCCTAACTCATGCTTGCTTTCTCTATCATTTGTTGGCTCTGTCACCGAAACCTCAGTGAATGTGTGTGTAGACAACAAATTGCCTGTGGAGTCTAGTCTGGCCTCTTCAGGCTTTTAGAGGTCTGTGAAACACAGCTAATGACGTATTTAGCAGACAGACACACACATGCTGCACACAGGCATTTACTTGTGCATGGAAAAGCCTAATTTTGTGTTTTAAGACTTATTTGACAACAAACAAGTGAGAATATCTCTGTTTTTCTCTATATTGACAGGCTGGTCATCTTTTCCCCTTTCTCAGGTTTGTCAACAAAACCAGATTATCACAGTTTCACAAGCTTGACTTAATTTCAACATCAGATTAAGCCCTTGCTAATACTTAGATAAGCAGACCTGGTGTTGCTCTTGCAGTGCAAAACAAATTGAAAAAGCACATTCTCATCTCCTCAGTGCAGCACTGGAGTTTCTGACCCAACTTTGCCTACTTCCACGGTGCATTTAAAGAGGAAATAGTCTTAAAATGTCTAACCTCCAGCAACACTTGTACTATAAAGGGCAAGTTAAATGTGAGACCAACGCATTTCAGCTCGTGGCCCTCAAGAAAATAGAGGCCAAGAAGTAGTTCATAAGTCAAAACGTGGCGGCTTCACAGAATCTCCTCTTTCCAAGTGTCGCTGGATATTTGACTCTTTAAGTGAAGCTCATCACAGACCAGTGGGTGATGTTCGTCTTCAAATTTGTAACTCAGTCTACAAATATGTGATCAGGTCTGTGTGGCTTCCAGGTGTGAATGTCTAAATGGGTGTAGGATTTCATAAATGGGCCGCTGCTGTAAATGAGTGTGCTTAGTCAACATTTCCTGGATAATTAAGTGTAAGAAGAAGAAAAAGCAGAGAGAATTACGGGGGTTTGAATCAAAGCACAGGCAATACTTAATCATCTTCCTGGCTTGCGATTGGAATATTTTAGACACTTGCTCGTAGTCATAGAAATTTAGTCACAGACTCTTAACTGGAATATTGACTCCCTGGATGAAACTCATTCATGCATTTACCTGATGGAACTGACTGTAAATACATGGCAGAAAAATGACTGGCTTTAGGAAAAATACTAAAGTGAATGGGCAACTCTTTGAGAAAAGTTCCACAAAAACACTTTTATATCAAAAACACGTTAACTATCCAATCTCTCGTTCTCACCTGTAGTGTCTAAAAATCTCTTCTTCCACTTCTGTGATGAAGTGACACTTTGTGCACGAGTACTCCCTCTCTCCACCTCCTCCTCTCCCTCCTTCCTTGTCTCCCCCAGCCTCCTCCTCAGCTTTAACATGTGGGGGAGCCCCCTTTAGGTTGATCAGGGTGTGGCAGCTCTCATAGTGTTGCAGCAACACGTCGATGTCGGTGGTGGCGAACGCACACTGGTCGCACAAGTGGGTGACGCCTGGGAGATAATGGAGGACAGATCAGGAGCAAGAAGTGACATAAACACATAATATAGTGACTACATACGTTTATGTTTTCTTGCACACTGGCTTTAAATACCTTGTGTGACGACAGGATGGGCAGGGTTAGAGGGGTTGAAGGTCGAGGCAGAAATCACACCGGGGTCACCTCTGGGGTTAGGAGGGGTCATACTGGGCGAGGTGGAGGTGGCGGGTTTTGAAGCGTCCTGCTGTTTGGTGGACTGAGGAAACTTTGCACAGCATTTAGGGCAGGTGGACTTCCGACAAGCAAACGGGTGGGAGACCTATTGAGACAAATGCAGCAGTTTAGTCCAACATTGGTTTGGATCTTTTTTCATGCTTTCATTGTTACTGGAAATGATGTGCTTGTATGATGCATATTTCCCTCATTGTCTGCACCTGTGATGTGGGTTTTTCTACGCAGGTGATATCAAAGAGGCGGAAGTCAGCAGTACTAGTATGAATGTGCATTATTAACTGAACGATGCCACCCTCGATTTTGGATGTTCACCATCCCTTTTGCATTTTTAACAGCTTTTTAACGATGCTGTTTGGCAGCTGGCACAAAGGAGGGTGGGGAGAGTGCGTGGGTAGATCGGGGGAAGCAAGGGAATTTTAACTAGGCAGGAAATTGGAACAATTAACTTTACACTTGTTCATATATTACATTTTTATTTTCCCGTGCTTGCAAAACAAGCTATTTTTTTCCCTCTTCGTCTTACTGCCAAGCAAACACCAAAACAACAAGCAAATAAACATTTCAATATTTTATTAATCTCACCTCCCCAAGGTGTTTATGTGGCTGACAGAGCCCCTGTGGACAGTACATGCAGTGCTGGATGCAGCAGCGGTGGATGGAGTGGTTGTGCTGGTAGTGCAGCAGTAACGGCGCTACCACTATCACATCTGCGCTGTGGGCCATTGAGTACCGGAAATCACACAACTGACAGTTATAACTGGTCACGACTGCCTCTGAATCACTGCTGTTTGGGTCTCCTGGGAGCAGAAAACAGAAAAAAAAAGGTTAAATAAAACAGTATTGGAAAAATTGCAATCGTATCATGATGTGCAGGTCAAAAAAAGCAATGCAAGTAGTGTCATAGTGTTATAAAAAAGAAGGGGTCAAGCAGTATTCTCATACTAGTAACAGTAAAAAAGCAACGTACTACCACATTTCACCACACTTGATCCTTTTTTATTACCTTGGCTGGTGCTGGATGGAGTGGATGATTGATCTTTACGGCTTTTGGATGCCATGTGGTCTCGTTCTCCTCCATCTCTTCTTCCTCCTCTTTCCCTCTCTCCTCCAGGATTGGAGTTGTTGGGGCTCATAGTACCGCTCATTCTGTGTCTTTGTTCATAGTGCTCCAAGAGCTTCGCCGAACCTCCCGACCACTCGCAACTCCAGCTGCAGAATTTACACCAATAATACGCCTGCATGGCTCCTCGACCGGCTTCCCCCGTCCAGCCTGACGAATCTGCACACGCCCTGACCGGGATGAAGTACCCGACCAGAGAATCGTCTTCCGCCCGCACCGCCACTCGCTCCGCCCCGTCGAAGATCTGACTCCTCCCTTTCAGCTGATTCTCGTGCGTTGTCAGGTTGTTGGTGGCCAGCAGGGGCGTGGTCGGTGGAGTTTTGACTTTGTTTGGATGCGAGGACAGGAAATGTTGCTCGAGTTCCAAGGAATTGCTGCCCATGTACGTGAAGTTGCAGAATTTGCAGCGAAAGTACTTAGTGTTGCCCTGGCAATCAGAGGTCTTCCGGCCAATTCCGATTAGCGTGCCACCCAACGTCACCTGTTGACAGGCAGAAAAGAAAAAAGACTTTGTTTGATTAAAAACATAAACAAAGAATATGACCGAAACAGCTTGCAGGATGGTTAGAAGGAAGTCTACTTTGGTAGTTGTCACTTACTACAGTTTCTGTTTGGGGTCCATTTAACAGCATATGAAGAAAACTTCTAGCTAATGCTGAATTATTTTTGATCTGTTTAAATGACAGACATCACTGCTGCCATATCACATTACGTATAAAGTCATTTATAATTTTAATTACTTGCACATTCTAGAATCTACACCTCACTAGATTTGTGATGTATATACTTTGATGTACTGTGCCTGCTACATCATGTCCTTCGAGGTCCAAAGTAATGCATAAAAGAAATTACACATAACTCTGACATTTTTCTTCCTTGACAGTGGATGTGTGGAGAACATATAACACAAGCCTTCAATCAGCTGTGCTGGAAAATTACGCCTCGGCTACTCAAACCCACAATGAACATAATTCATCATCGTCTCTATGCAACTGCAGACAATTAGAAGGCTGCCCGAGCTCTAACTAACCGACCAATAACACATCTACTAGGTTCTACAGCAGCATTTGAGGCCAAGACTTCGCATTACCGAGCGAGCAACCTGACACTCGTCTGGTTTTTATTAACTTAGCCTCCAGACTGCAGGTGATTACAGTGTACTGCTGGTTATACTGGCAAGCCTTACAGCGACATTAGACTTACTACTGTACAATATGGATTTGTCTCTTTGCAGATCTAATCTGTGGTTAGATGCTGACTGCAGGCAGTCTGGTAATAGAAGGTTGGCAAGAGCAAAATAGAACAGATTGGCTGCATTTAAAGTGAGCAAAATGTGTATTGTTCCATAATATTTCATAGAGGAGCACATTTAGCTTGATGTTACAGTGCAAATACAGCAAAAATGCTAAATGCTGCTGCTAAAATTTGACTTCAGTCCTAATTTTCAGCTTAACTTTGCTGCTGATGGTTTCTTATTCAGGTAAATCTTGTATAAATCCATTCATTCGTTCTTGATATTCAGGTCATCATGTTCTTTAACTTCAGATTAGATTAGAAAAACACAACAGAGCTGGCTTTGATTTCTCCTTTTTTTGTAATTGGACAAAGTACATTAGGATCCAAATTCAGGTTTTGAAGATGGAAGATGTAGACTTTTCCTTTTTTTTAAAGAATGCCTAATGAAAGTGATTTTTCCTCTATTAGCAGCACAGACAATTTTAAAAAAAGAAGTTAAAAATACCTACTAAAGTGACAGAGAGACGTTTTTAGGACAAAATGTTTACAAGCTTGATAGAAAAAGAATAATTATATAAAGAAAAATGAAGTGTGAGATGGTGCATTTCATCCCAGTTAGAGAATAAATCCAGAGGGCTAAATGGGAGTCATTATTGTGTGTGATCTCACAGCAGCAATCCTACAATCATCACATCCCGCAGACCCTGCCCAAGTAATTAGCCAAGAGCCTAACATCAAGTCATCAAGCCAAATGGACAAAAAGACATAAAGGAGAATTCGAGAGGGGGAGAGAAAAAAAGAGGCAAAGAGCAAACAAGACACACTGAGGGGAAAAGTGTGTGAGTTGAGGAACAGAGGAGGGAAGAAGAAGAAAGAGGTGATAGATGGATGGAAAAGCAAATTAAGAAGCTAGAGGGGGGAAAATGGATTGGCTCGAATAAGAAAGAGTGAGCAAAGAAAGAAGGCAGAGGGGAAGGTGAAGGAGAGACAAAGACGTATGATAAGAGAGACAAATGGAGAACAGAGAGAGAAAGAGAAAGTTAAATATGTCTGACAGCTGTTTCATTACACCGCCTAACAGCCGATTATAACCACCGCTTCTCTATCTGTCTCTTTCACTACCTTCTCTTCTTTCTTCCTACATCTCTATCTCTCCCTCACCCATTCCTTCTTTCCCCTCTCCTCCCCGAGTTTTTTTTTTCTTCCTCTCCCCAGAATCCCATTGGTCGACGGGGCATCTCGTCTTAGCAAATGACAACATGGAATTTTCCAAACGTGGGCGGGAGAGAGAAAAAGTGAGTGAGGGATGGAGAGAATAGAGACCCCTTTCATTCAAGTTTTTTTTTATATACTTTCACTTTTTCTTCATAATGACGACTTAAGCCCACTGGATTTTCTATTTCTGACTCGCTGTGTGTACGTGTGTGTGTGCTTGTACTACTGTGTGTATGCGTTTTTCTGTGTCCATTACGTGACTTACGGCCATTACAGACTGCTGGTTTAAATGAAATGAAACTCCTCGACTATTCCTCTCTCTCTCTCTCAGACACACACACACACACGTTTATTAAATCATCTTATTTAACTTTTCATACAAAACCAGACTGTTACTGTTCATGCATGCAAGTCCTAATCCCTGACCTAGTTGTCAACAAAACTGGCGCAGAAAAAGACGATTAGGTAAATTATTGCCAAGAATTAAAGAGCTTTCTTAAACACACTCTACATGAATGACAATGAAATACATTTTATATATATCTGCAGTAGAAATCAAAAGGCATTTAGGTAACACTTTAATTAGACTTCATTTAGAAGTTTGACTTGATCTCAATTGCACATCACAGAAAAAACGATCCGTTGACTGGCATTCGGCTGTTGAAAAAAGAACCTGCCAGTCTCTCAAACCGCTAAAAAATCGTGGTTTAATACAGCATAAATAGCTTGATAATTATCCTGCAAAATATGGACAGAACATTGTCATAAAACCTGACAACTTTGATGAGGTAATTTCGCTGCCACGTAAGAGCAAGTTCATGACATTTCATTGTTTTCTACTGAAATAATGACCAGTTTGATTCAGTCTGTCGGCTACATGATGACGGTCTGTCAGACAGATGCTTTGAGTTATCACTAATTCAGCAACTGAATATTCAATATAAAAAAAGAAAACTGCCTGGTTTGAAGCCCATTGCAGACATTCAAATATATATTCCAATACCTGAATTTCAAAGCTGCAGAAGATCCAATCTTAGGAAGTTTGCATGAAGCAATTTTTGATGTGTATGCATGATGAAAAATGCCGGTTTCATGCCAAAAACCACCAACATGGCAGTAGTTGTGTCTGAGGCTTCAGTGTTTAGTATTGACAGGCATGGCAAATCAATGTTGAGTGGGGATGTTTTAGGTTTTTGTTCTATCCAAAGGCTAAAGCTGTTGATTTCACTGATTATCGCCCCTTGATTTAAAGTGTAGTTGAATAAAACGGAATCACTGAAGACATTTTTACCCCCAAATTGGCTGATCTGCTGATGTCCAGACTGCGAGTGCAAATTATATCTGACTTTTTAACCCTTCAAACCTTAAGAAGTTTCTGGACATTTTTCTTTACTCCTGTCACCTTCTTACTCACTGTGGGCTCATTTTTCCCAGTAATAAAAAGTCCTGCACCTCTATGGAAGCAACCGTGTCTAGAAGCAGAGAGAACTCAAGACTGCCTTCTGTGCTGTCTAACAATGTTATAATGCCATAAATCATTAAAATAAAGTTATATCGTTTGGTTACTGGCTGCACCGTGGTTCGGCTGTTAGCAGCGTCACCTCACAGCTAGAAGATCCCCGGTTCGCGTCCCGGTTAGGACGCCTGGGATCTTTCTGTGTGGAGTTTGCATGTTCTCCCTGTGCAGCGTGGGTCTCCAGCTTCCTCCCACAGTCCAAAAACATGCTGAGGTTAATTGATGATTCTAAATTGTCCTTGGTGTGAATGAGAGTGTGCTTGGTTGTCTGTCTCTATGTGTAGCCCTGCGATAGACTGGCGACTTGTCCAGGGTGTTCCCTGCCTTTGCCCGAGTCGGCTGGGATAGGCTCCAGCCCCACCCCACCCCGCGACCCTACAGAGGATTAAGCGGTGTATAGATAATGGATGGATGGATGGATGTTTGGTTATTAATTTTACTAAAACTGAAAAAACTTTGAATCAACATGTACAACATTTCTCCAAGTGTCCACAGGTGTTACCAATACTGGAAAAAATGTTAGATCTACATATTCAAGATACATTACTACTTACATTTTTACAACCTCTATAAAACGAGACACTTGTCACACTACTTTGCACATCTGTAGAAACTGTAGAAAGATCTCCCTTGCAACATCTTACTGACAACTTGGGCCTCTGTATACAGTTCTGAAGCCATGGCGTATTTATTTTATTGCTCAAGTTTGTTTTATTTTGCTCTCAATCTTTGTAATTTGTGTCCATGTTTGTTTCCTCTCTGTTGTGTATAAACACTGCCTGCAGTTCAGCCAAAAAGTCCCTGAATATTTTGTCACGTGATTGTTGGTCACAGCTGAGTTATTCATGGCTTCTCAGCTGTGGCAAGGAGTGCTGAATTTGTTTTGTTTTCTAGATCTGTTAAGTGCAGATGGTACATTTTTGGTAAATTTCAGAATGTGATTTAGATTGGGTACATTTTCCTGACAGAATCACACCCTACATGTGATGTAAAGCTGAAAATCTACAAATTCTTGCCGTTTTTACAGCTTTGTCTATGATAAATGATGTAATTTTGGTGGGGGTTTTTTCCAGAGATAACACTTCCAAACCCTCTGATTGTGCATGATTGCAAAGCAAAATTCAATTAGGCATATGGATAACCTTTACCTTACAGAAGGAGTTATGAATTGCACGTAAAAATGTGCCACGTTCCCATGATTAACATGTAATTTCTCAGCCAGATAACTCCCACCAGATCAGGGTCCTTGTTAAGAGCTTTTATAAATTGAGCAGTCAGCATGAGGGATTAGTAAAGGACATGCATTTATCAGCCATTATTTAAAGCACAGTTACAATGATGCATGTGTAAGAATGCAAGTGTTCAAGTGTGTGTGTGTGTGTGTGTGTGTGTGTGTGTACATGCACTGCTTGTAAAGGATTCAGGAAACAGAGTGTGCATGTGTGTTTGTGTGCATGAGTATGCGTGCACACATATGTGCGGCCTGTCTGCCAGGTGCCCTGCTTGTCTCCCTCTCTGTGTCTATCCATCTGTCAGTCTATAAAACTTTATAACTTGCTTCACAATGCCTCACTGTCCAAATAACACACACCCTATGTTACAAATCAGTTGCAGCTTGCTCTCCCCAATAAATTATTCCACTCAGTTACGGGCCTAACTTCATAGATTTATGACAACAAATACGATTACAGTGAACTGTTAACTAAATCAATGCGTTTCTTGTATGGCATCAAAGTTTTCTAACTAATATTGATTACTCAAAACTTTTCTAATTCGCTGTGTCACATCGTTTCATGTTGCCATGTGAATAAATCATGCGAATAGTTCTTTTTTATGTCGGCTATTATTTAAAAATGAAGCAGACCACAAAATAATCAGCGCTGCCAGCTTTAGTCGTAAAAATTTGCAATTATCACATCCATTTATTTGATGAACACTGCGTGTCAATTTGAAAGTCCCCACATTATGACGAATATGATGATGATTGCAAATGATGTAGAAATTTGATAAGTGCTATCTTTTTAATTGTGACTTTGATATTAATGAAAGGAACTGTTTAGAAAATATAAGAGGTTGCTTTTAATAGTGACAAGCAGATTCAAAGATGTAAAATATAGACAAAGGCAGACGCATTAATGTTGTCTTGTCACTAATTTTAGAGTTAATGCCCTGTGGAAAAGTACATAGAATTAGTGCAAAATCATATCAGTGTTTGGGGAATATTTTGGAGGCAGTGGCCTGAGAGAGCTTAATGAGATGATGATATAAAAGACTATTTTTTTAGCTTCTTAAGCCCAATCAAATCAACATGTGTTTGTAATATTTTAAACTTCTGAACCCCAAAACCGACTAGGAGGTGTCAAAATCATGTTTTATATATATTTCTTTTAAAAACCGCCAAAATGACACCATTTATCCGAGCCAGACACCATAAAAACAGAGGATTACGAACTCTCCGACTGTCCCTGAACTACTCATTTGTAGCGTGCCGTGACGTGGCCGGGAAACTTTCATCAAATCACTTCATTTTACATGTCCCATTTAAAAATTGATAAAAAAAAACAGATTCTGTCAGAAAACGCAGGAAGTTTTTAGCGACTCAGCTGCGACCAACATTCACACGACAAAAGTTGACACATTTAAGCTAAAATGGGTTGAACTGCAGGCTGTGCTCACACAAAGCAGATAGGAGGAAAGTGTGGAAACAAGTTAAAAATGTAAATAGTAAAATATTTATAGTATGCAGAGGCAACATTCCCAATTCAACTTTAGTTTTTTCCTTCATTTAAAGATTTATGGCATTTTATTTGTCATATTGCACAAAAAACACTCTCTCTGCTTTTAATATTGGCTGTGCTGTTTCCATATAGGTGCAGAAATTTATACTGCAGTAAAAAATGAGCCCACGGTGACTAAAAATGTGACAGAAGCTGAAAATGCCCAGAAGCTGCTTGAGGTGCAGAGGGTTAAAAAGGCCACAGTCTGGGATTCCAAGGTGTTTGTTTGGAGGTGCTGCAAAATTTTGGATTTCTATATTACTTATTCTATTCTTTGTGCTCTCACAACATGAAGTCCAAGTCTATTATTAATATGTTTAAGGACCTCACACTCACCAGTGTGGTGACATCAAGGCGGTACATTATATCTGCTTCTTGTGAATTCTGATGTCTTTTTTGCTTCATTTGACCTTTAGCTCCAACGAACAAAGAGACTTTATGCAGTGTGATGCTGACGGGACGAGGTTCACCAAATCTCAGAACATCGTCCTTTTGTAGAAAAGTTTGTAGATAAAGTTGGAAAGTAGGAAATACGAGGAGTTCTTCAAAAGTGAAGGTAAAAAATGAGAGATCTTTGTAGGACTGAGGAGGTAAAAAAAGATGAAGCTGTGAACCATTAAGGTTTTTTTTTTCAACATTCAAACTTTGCATCCAATTACTGAAACACTACCTCACCACGAGATGTACTGAGCTGCTGTGTTTATTCCTCACTTTGTTATTTCTTACAAACTTTTTCACTTATTGCTGGGTTGGCACTACTAGTTCTGTTTTTGTACACAGTTTTTTTTTGGGGTCCATATGGATATTTTGATTGTAGGGATTTTGAGTAATTAATGATTAATTAAAATTTGTTATACACAATCACATACTTTAATGCATTTCCTGATTAGTTCTTACCTGTACGTCATATGTGCCGTTCATCATAACTGTCCTGTGCTGTGGATTCTGTATATCTGGCCTCGTCTTCCCCAACTCTTTGGCTTGGCTCCTCTGCCCTTGTCCTGCCTGGATGTCTGACATGAAATACAAGAAGGGGTCAGACTGGTAGAAACATAAACAAAGACGGGGTCAAGCTGCTTGAGGCACAAAACAGGAAAAGAATCTGAGGACAAGTCAATCATCTGGGAAGAAGGGAAACAGTTGTTGGAAGTAACTGGAACACACCCTGAGCATGTTGAACTTAATGTCCTCACCTCCCATCTTCCAAAAACAAAAATAAAAGGGGTTATTCCATCTCAAATCATCAGGGGCCTTCTGCTCGACCATCACTGATTTGCTTGAATCTTTATTTACCATAAACTTTGGATAGATAAAATGGTATTTGTGTAATTTTAGACTAATGTTGTAAGTACTTTCCGAGATCATTTTTGAAACATTTGCCCATCGAATCACTCAGCTTCACGTTTTTTAATGCCTTGAAATTTGAGGCTTTGTTTCAACGATAATATCTCAGGAACTATTTAAGATAAAAGCCAGAAATTTTCACTGTTATTTCTAATCATACCATTGATTCTGAATCTGTAACACTGGACAAGTAGATTAAAATAACCTCTTATTATGGCTAAGTTAAAATAAGATTTTTTTTTTTTGAAGCAGTCATGTAAAGTCTGATCTTTGAGCGCACATTAACAAAATGAATAAGTCATGTAGTGATTCAGAATCAACTGCATAATGAGAAACAGAATCCAAATTGTCAAACTGTAATATTTAATAGTTTTAATAATATTTCTGTGAAATATCCATATTTTATGCGAGAAAAAGTTCAGGCAAATCAGACATGGTCAAGCAGAAATTTTGTTCTAAAAATGTGATGATTGGCGATGGAATGACCCATTTACATTATCATAAAGAGAGACTTAGGCCCCATCCACACGAAGCCAAAACACTTATAGTTTCAAAAATGTTCTTCATAAAGACGGAGCTGTTTCAGTAAATGTGTCCGTCCACACGAATTCACTTGATACGCCTGAAAACGATGTTAACACATGCCAGGCCTGTTGGTGGGGCTACACGCAACACTGTACGGCGCCATTGTTGTTGTCATTTTCTGAGTTTGGCACATGCACATTAATCAAGAGGTGGAGCTATGATGCAAGAGTGTCAGGGCGTAACAACGGTGCCACGTAAACGGCATTTTGAGATCTTTGCACTCTAGGACCTAGGTTCAGAAATGATCGCCGGCTTCGTGTGGATGATACACGGGTTTGATGAACTATTTGTGCGTTTAGGCCTGGGCTCGTCTTCGTGTGGACGGGGCCTTAATCTGGCTGTTTTGGTTCAGATTTATTCCTCCACGCTTGCTAACTCTGGCAACATGCCGTGTGTGGTCCGAGGTTTGATCAGTGATGCTCACTTAACGAAGCAACGCAAAGATCCATTAAATTTTCTATTTAGCACTATTTTACGTCAACACACAAGAGGGAAACACTTCAAACACAAAGCCGGAGTTACCTAGAGGTGTGTGTTGAGGAGCCATGTTGTGGAGGGCCAGGATGTGCGTGTCGAGGGCAGCATCCTGTCGTGTGCGGTTGTGCAGACCCAGGTGATACTTCCTAAAGTGCTTCACCAGGTCGGCGGGGTCGTTGCCGTAGTAACCGTAACCGCACACATTGCACTTGAAGTCCTGGAGTTTGGGAGAGGGGCTGGAGGAGAGCGGCGGGGTGTCGGTCGTCGACTCCTCCCCTCCTCCTTCCTGCCGGGGGAGGAGGATGTGGTGGTGGTGGTGGTGGGGAGTGGAGGGGAAAGGAGGGGTGAGGTGATCTGCCTCCCCCCTGTCTCTGTCGCCCCTCTCCCCCTCGTCTAACCCCTTCTCCCCATCCTCTGGCTCCGACTGGCTTTCAGGTCTGTCGGTCGCCATCGCCGCCGGTCCTCCTTGCTTGGCCCTTCCTCCCCTCCTCCCCCCTCTCTCCTCATTACCGTAGCGATCGCCGACAGATGAGGGGGAGACGGAGGAGGAAATGCACTCGCTCTCCCCCTCCTCCTCCTCCTGTTGCTGCTGCTCCTCGTCCGCTCGGATCCGTTCGGAGGACTCTGGTTCGGAGGGTCGGTTTATTCGCTCGGCCTCTGCTCCCACTCTCCCCTCCTCCTCCCCTTCTTCTTCCTCTTCTCCTGCTGGCCTCCTCCCCTCTTCCTCCTCCTCCTCTTCACCTCCCACACTCCGGATAGGGGGATTCTTCTTCCTCACCATCTCTAAAATGGACAGAAAAAGTTGTGTTTAGTTTCATTGTGTATATATGAAGATACCGGAGGACAGAAAAGTCGATTTCCATAATCCCTTAAAGTAACTAAAAGATGCAAAGTGTCTTCAGCACTCACATAATATTCTGTGGATTACATGCACACACGCACACAACATTTTCTGACAATGATGTACAGAACAGCTTTGATTCAATTTACAAACTTCTTTGAACGCTGAAATCTGTGACGATCCCCAACCGCAAACCTCGTCAAAGAAAAACAGACGCGACAAATCAGAAACATCTCAGCTGTGAGAGATTTTTTTCAGGGTGTGTGTGTCGAGATGGCCGTCGCACACACCCGTCGCGCAACTTTTTGCCTCTTTTTTTTCCCCCATCCTAACTAGGGAGTGAATCTTTTTTATCATTATGGAAACCATCCGTGAGAATCCTCGACACGTGACCACATCAAAACACAAACCATATCAGAGAGACTGAGACAGCGACGGAGAGGAGGGTGAGGCACAGAGGGGGGAGACAGACATAGGAGAAAGAGAGAGACGGGGGGGAGAATGGCCAACACACAACCACATCAAACCCTACACCCCATATCAGAAAGATGGATGAGGGAGGCGGCGGACTGCAATTCATCCCCTCCAGCGCTCTAAATTTCTCTTTCTTTCTTGCATCTCTTTCCTGCATGCTTTTCATTCATTTTCTGGCTTGCAAACTCTCTTTTTCTCATCCCTCACCGTCTCTCGTGCTCTCCCTGCGTCACCTCCTGTCCTTCGGTTTCCTCTGTTTTCTTTATTCTCTTTTTTTTTTGCCTGTTTTTCTTACTCATTTCATATCCCATTTTTCTTCTATCCCCCTCTAATGCTCCTTCTCTGTCTCGACCTTTCAACCTTTCCATGTCTTTCTAACCACCATGCTCATTTATAATCAGTGTAAAGCGGCGCTATCGAACAAAAAAAAAAAAAGCACACGTCAAAGCGTATTCCTTTCATTCTTCTACTCCGTAATGCCTTCTTTCACATGCAAGAATAATTGCCGAAATAATTTAAGCAATTCCGCCATTAAAATTTTTCTTTCTGTTCCTGCCCTTTCCCTCCGTCGCTCCCCTTCTCCCACCATCCCTCCACCCCCCCGCCTTATAATCACTATACAAAGCCATCAAATAACCAAGCATGTGTTTTATGTTAAACCATAATCTTTCTTTTGTTCAAAAAGAGAACAATTGTGGTCGCGCTGTTCACAACAGTCGTGACAGGGAGATACTGCATGTGTTTTTGCGAGAATGCGCGCGAGCTTGTGTTTATTTGTGGTCGTTCAGTTCATATTCAGTCGTAAACACAGTCAACTCGTTGACCCATACGCCGTCTTTGTATGTGTGTGTGTGTGTGTGTGTGTTCGGTCATAAACAAAAACCCAAGAGACGCCTGATAGACGCCAAAACTGATCACTTTTAGATCAATGCAACATGAGGGAGAAAGAATGCGTTTGTGTCTGTGAGCAATGCTTACTTGATGACGTGTCTGGGAGAGAGATAGCATGTGTGCCACGCTGTGAGTAACTATCTTAGTATGAGAGATAAACACTTATTGTTATTTACTGATAGCAACCTGCAAAAAATTTAGGCATGAGAGAATCCACACACACACACAAACACACACACACACACACTTCCAAAAGGGAAGGAGAATGTAATTGAAAACCGTTAATCAGATGACCGTGAACAAACACACGCTGATACACATAAACAGATTAAGAAGGACCATATTTTAAACAGCCCCACAATGTTATCTAGAGGATTAAGAAGAGAGGAAGAAAGTAAACAGAGAAAAAGAGAAGACAGAAAAAGAGAGAGTGAGGGAGAGCTGCTTTCTTTGTTGAATCCAATTTTCTCTCGATGGCCTTTGTAGTATTTTACAATTTTTTCTCTCCCTCTTTCGCTCCCATACAACTATTAAAATAAAGCAATTTATGTCTGCAAGGGCCCACGCCTAGACCAGCCCAGGCACTCAGTCTGTGTGTGTGTGTGTGTGTGTGTGTGTGTGTGTGTGTGTGTGTGTGTGAGAGAGGGAGAGAGAGAGAGAGAGAGTGTGTGTGTGTGTGTGAGAGAGGGAGAGAGAGAGAGAGAGAGTGTGTGTGTGTGTGTGTGTGTGTGTGTGTGTGTGTGTGTGTGTGTGTGTGTGTGTGTGTGAGAGCGAGCGAGTGCAGGGAGCAGAGGAAAATCTCATCTGATGTTCACCACACCCAGTCAAAATTCATCATTCACTCACACACACACGCACATATACACAGACACATGGACACACACACACATACACACGGACACACACACACACACAGTGGAAAACTACAGATCGTTGTGGTTAAGCAATGAAGCTGAAATCCCGACCTAAGACGCACTGACTGACCTGACTGTGTTTCCATCTGCCCCGTACGAATCCAGTGGCGACTTAGAAAGTGCATCAAACAATAAAGATGGTAATCAGAATATTGGCGTTATCAAGGATTTATTTACAATGGCATCACTTTTTCTTTTGCATACTTTAGGGGCAGTTTCATGCTCCAGGGTGTGGGCAAGAAGAAAGGTGTGTGTGTTAAAAGGCTGCATATGTGTGTGTGTGTCGATGTCGCAGTACAGCCTTTGTCTGCTTCAGGCTGTATACACAGACTGGAACCATTACTATCAACTACAATTAGGTGCACCCCACCACAACATACCGCATAAC
>OMNN01058466.1:1734-15520 GCA_900302755.1 Chromis chromis
GTTCATTTTTATTACCAGAAAAATGGATTACACCAATATTATAGTTATTTGTTGTTGTTGTTGTTGTTGTTGTTGTTGTTTAGGTTTTTTATTTTTTTTTATTTTTTTTTAGGAACTTTTACTTTTTAGCTAATTGTTGTAATTTCCCTCACAATGACAATCACTCTGGAGGATTTATAATCCTCACTGGTCAAACTGAGATTTCTGAAATGAGGTATTTTGCACTGGCTCCTCCAAGTTTTCATTATTATTATTATTTTGTTTAGTAGGCTAACAGTCTCATTTTGTGCATGAACTGCCCTCTAATTATTTCTATGACGTGTATATTTGTAGATTGCTGTGCAATACAAGCCTTGGTGGTTGCTTTTCTACACAAATGTTAGGCCTGGGCATTAAAGTGACACGTCATTTTATCTCTGAAGTTGAAACAAACTCACTTTTGGATGAAAGAGTTCAGCTTTTGACAACCAGTATCAATCAGTTTTATTGGCCCAATCCTATTTGCCTTAATCCCAATCAGAGTTTTATATATAACATGGAGAAAAGGCAAAGTGAGAGCATAAAAGAGCACTATAATAATATATTTATGAAGTAGTCAGATGAACCAAAGTGGACAACTTGTATGTAAAATGATCAGGTTTAAATATTTGTTGTATAATTCCCCCAAGGTAAATGTGTCTGTGTGGTTTTAGGAACCACATCTCATGTATGTGCATATTAAAGAGTTTTGTATTGCCGTGAGAGGAGACAAAGTTGCATTTTTATGCATGTTCTCTTTATTAAAATGTTTGTGGTTAACAGAGGAAAAAAGCATTTTCAGTAAAAGGGACAATATGACATCTGACTTCTTTAGTGTCGTTCTTGGACCAACTGTGCAACACTTTTTACTGTGGTTCTCTCAAGCAAAGTAAAATATTGCCCCACAAACAAGAATCAGCACCATGGCATTCTGGGCAAGATACTGTATTTCAGTGAATTAGTATATAATAATGTTATTATAGGAGAAACACAATGAGTTCTAGCAAGACAAATTCTTTTTTGTAACAAAGTTTATGCAATGAAGCAGTTTCAAAGCAGGTTAAATACAAGGAAATACAATTGACAAGAAAATATCCCCATTACAAAATAATTTAATTATGGTACAGTTTAGAACATATATTACAAAAGCTGAATTTAGATGTAGATTATAAAAGGTATGTCTGTTTTATCTCTAAATATTGTATTGACTGTATATTAAAGACACCAACATTTTCATGTGTGGAAATAATTAATTCTTATTACTGGACTTCTTGTATTGATACACCATCATAACTTCAGATTTTTTATTTTAATTAAAAAGTTATTTACTCAGAAAAACGCCGTAAAAACACATATTCCATTTTTATTCTAGTTGTTTATCAGCAGGTGGCAGCAGACTCCAACAAAACGGCTACAATTGTCACGTCTTCCACGAGCACACACAACCAGACAGACCAAGACAGGCAGGTTAAGGTGTTCAGAGGGAAGCAGCTCACAGAAACTACTTGTTGACATTTTAGATCACTTTACATTAATCTGTTGCTTGTAAGGAATCTGTTTGGATTTTTGGCATGAGGAAAACATCAATCTGAGTCTGCAGATGAAGCTGAAACCAAACACAGGAAGGATATGAGTGTGCTTTCAAAGTAAAATGCGTTTTGCCCTTTTGACAGGTGGTTGTTACAAAAACAATGTAAACATCACCATAGTTTAGACCAAATGCCTGAATATCATTATATATTGTAACACCAATATATTGTAAGGATATGCTCACTATTATTATCGGTACTTTCAGAGTACCCAAATGCATTTCTGATCAATTAAATAGAAATTGCAACAGTAAAAACTTTTCTTTCTTTCTTTATTCTGCCTTTATTCATCTATTGCAATAAAGAAAGGTCTTGGGACCTTTGAGATTTGGGGTCTTAAGTACTTGTAACACACTATTTCATTTTGTTTTATTTTGTCTTTCAGATTAGTATGTTCTTCCTACAGCGTCATGCCTTTTAAAAACACACTTATTTTATGTATTTATTGCTTTTTAAGGTGCCCTGTGTCACCGGTCAGAGTTTCGCATCTTTTAAGGTGGTTATATTTCAAGGCATTTTTAATGTTCACGGGTTTTCAGGCTTCATCTTTACCTTCAAGACACGATACTTTTATTTTGGTAACAACAAACCGGACGTCGCACCGGTTTTCCCGCTAACTGCACGGACCGTGTCAGAGTCAGGAAACAAGCTGTGCTGAGCTGTGCCGTGCCCCTGCACTTCAACACGGTCTTCACGCATATAGCTCAACCTCTGTCGGAGGATGGAAGACGTTTACAGTCTGAAAAATCATCGAGGCTGACAAAACGCACGGAACTGTTTGGGGGAATAACCTGGAAGCATCCAGTGAGAGTGAGGGCACAGCTGTCACGGTGTCCCGGTGTTCCTCGGCAGGTAAACGTTAGCAGGCAGCCCGGCTAGCGGCTCAGCTAGTCACGCAGTGGGTAGCTAGCTGTTAGCAAGCAGCAGCCACCACGAGCTAACTAACAAGTTGGTTTGCATGAGTTGTTGCTATCGGTGCATCAAAAGCAGCCCAGCAGACGGTAAACTGTGCCCGTGAACGACTTTAACCGCCCTGTTCATTGTCTTCTGGGAGACTAGCGGCCACTGCTGCTGCTGTAAGGTTGATTGACAGCCTGTCACGACGGATTTTCCAGATGTGGAGTCAGCACCAAGTGTAGTTAGACTCTAGAATGGCGAAGCTCAGCCGCAGGACTGGCTGCTGACCGGGAATGGCAACTCCTCAAACAGCAGCAACAAGCGATGGATTCCATGTTGGCAGTGAGGTGTCACTGAAGTCCTCAGCAGACGAGCTGACACGCTAAACCTCGGGCTGTCGTCTGGGCCACTTCCAAACACACAAGGTTAGGACAAAGATGAAGAGGACAGAGAATACAAACAAGAGGAAGCTGTGTGCTGTGGAGCAGCTGGAGGGCGGGGGAGAGCACAAAGATGTGGTGAGTACAAAGTCACTGTCTGCCATTGTGCTGTGATGTAAGGTCAAGTTAAAACCAGAAAGCCTGCTGTCCTGGGCCAGTCCACACAGGGCAGCAGACAAGCACCACATAGTGTGTGGTGCATTTAAAACTAAATGATTGTTGGTCTGAGCCTGCCTCATGTCATCATGCTCACATCTGCTCTGTGACACTCTTCTACTGAAAGGACTAAACGGTGCTTCTTTGGTCCATTTATGCCAAGCTGTTCTGAATAATAGTGAAATGTAGACCAGAGCACTCCCAGTAGGGCTAGGGCTGGCTTTACATCTGGTATCAAATGGACATGACATCACTGGTAATGCCCTACTGGTATTATAAACAGTGTCATCTAATTATGACCAGCCTGAATACACCTAGCCATACACCAGTATGCTCCAGGAGTGTGTTGCATTATATATTATGCAAAATTTTAGAGAAAAAGCAAATATTGTGATTTCATCAGCTGCTGAAAGACAGCTGCAACTGTTTATCACACACATTTTATAAAGTGAAATAAGTAATTATCTTGGCGCCAGATGTGAGGAAATGAAACCCCACTTGTTAAAAAGAAAGAATTTTTCACTCTCAGTTCTCATCATACTAGGACTGGCAGGGAAAAACCCTGGTCAGTAACATACGACTGGAGATGCTCTGTTGCTGCATGTCTACATGTTCTTCTTGTGTAGATATATCTGACAGAAACTGTGGTGTTGTTACATACCTAACTTTGGACTTTGATAC
Organism: Chromis chromis; assembly: GCA_900302755.1. NCBI lineage: Eukaryota > Metazoa > Chordata > Actinopteri > Pomacentridae > Chromis > Chromis chromis. The sequence continues at coordinate 5,516 of OMNN01058466.1, forward strand.
GATACCTGCCTAAATACCTTGATACTGATACTGAAACCATATTGTGGAGGAAATGTAAAATGTGGAACTCCAAACTTATTTCTGTATTAGTTTAAAAAAAATGACAATGTGAAACCATAAAACAACAGCAGTGAATTACTGCAGCAGTTGAATTGAATTGATTACTAATTGAAGGATTACTTTGATCATGGCATAAAATAAGCCTGCACAGACATGAAACTAGCCTGACCTGGGTGATCCTTTACACAACACATAATGCCTTTATGTTTAGTCAAGGGTAACTCGTCGTTGGTTAATAATGCAATTCTACTCTGTGATTTAGGTCTCAAGTTGATTTTAATGCTGGCCTGACAGAAACCAAATCAACTGCTGCTTGTGTGAAATACTATTCAGCAGTCTAAGGCCCCGTCCACACGAAGCCAAAACACTTATAGTTTCAAAATCGTTCTTCATAAAGACGGAGCTGTTTCAGTAAATGTGTCCGTCCACACGAATTCACTTGATACGCCTGAAAACAATGTAAAACACATGCCAGGCCTGTTGGTGGCGCTGTGACGGTGTAACGGAAACAAGTGGAAACTGGCGGTGGGACTTTAAGCATGCGCAGAAATCTGTATACGATGTAAACATAGAACATGAAGTGGCGTATTGTGCTTTCCATATGTGTTTGGTGAACACGGTGATAATGCAGAAGAAGTATATTTTGCTGTAATAGTGATAACAGGGTGACTAGCTTCAGCAGTACACACACAACACTGTACGGCGCCATAGTTGTAGTCATTTTCTGAGTTTGGCGCATACGCATTTTTTGAGACGTGGAGCTATGACGCAAGCATGTCAGAAAAAGATTGGATAGAGTGTAAACACGGAGCCGCCTAAAAGACATTTTCAAATCTTTGCACTCTGGGACCTGGTTTCAGAAATGATGGTTTTCAGACCCCAAAACGCCGGCTTGGTGTGGATGATACACGGGTTGATGGACTATTTGTGCGTTTAGGCCTGGGCTCGTCTTCCTGTGGACGGGGCCTTAAACAAGAAAGGCCAATAACTGATATAACCAAGAACTTAGCTGCAGCAGATGACAGCTGCCAAGAGTTGACTTTTATTACTCTTAGCCCATCATTTGACCTTTCTCTCCTAATTGTTAACTCAGCCATATTACCATGCCCCCTGCAATTTGACTTATTGTGTGAATCATTAGGGAGCACAGTTAGGAAGATGTGCAGTTCCTTTTAATGTGTTAAACGTTCTTTTTGGATGGACACTTTGTTTTCAGATCAACTTAAGAGAGAATATGAATTCTTTTCAGCCAGTTTAGAGTCAGGGGAGGGATGTGTTGAGTTTGAGCCACAGAGCTTTATAGTGTCATGAGAGGACAGACACATGTTTTTGTGTCTATTATAGCAGGTTTTGTAATGAATGTTTCTGCTTGTTGATCATGTAACAACCAGCAAGTTGCTTTCTCTTAAACAGAACCTGTATGAACATCTATTGTTTAACTGGACTTGAGCCCTACGCTACTTCAGGGTCATTTCAATACTTTTACTTTTAAGCTCACATCTTAGTCTGAAGGACTATCACCCATGCTGTATTTTATTTCTTCTCTGACAACATTCCTAGCTATCCACATGTTTATAATAATACTATTAATAATTGTAACAAGGAAAATGTCACCATAAATGCTGGAGGTAGAGATATTCTTTTATCATTGTGTTGTGGAGATTGTCTAGAATCTGGCAATATAAGAAATGGGATAGTGTAGAACTTAGTAATATCTTTTAGTATTCTCGTGCTTTTTCATTTGACATTTTGTTAGTATTTGGCCCTTGCCTTCTTTATCTGACACTAGTCAGTTTCCTTGAGAAACCTTCCTAGGTTCTGATGTTGTGAATGTAGCAAACACTAGGAATAGACGATCGTCTGGCTGATGTTGGACATTTGTCTTGATCATCGATATAAGTATTTTTATTAACCAGTTGTGGACACATTAAATGCACTACTTCAGGTCTGATAGAATGTAATAGAAAGCCTTTATGGTCGTTATACAAAGTACGAGATTCAATACAGCTCCTCTCTCTCTCTGTTGTCACTGTGGTCTCAGAAATGTCTCTCAAGCAGAGACTGAAAAAACTGAACCAGAAACACAAGCCGTTGCCACAAACCAGGAAAGTAGCTACTCTCACAGTGGCTAAGGCTATGCTAACAGCTAGCAGCTAAGTTCTTGGTTATATCAGTTATTGGCCTTTCTTGATTGCCAGTCATCGGCATTGGTGTTCTGTATTGTGTTACTACCAGCTGCAACACAACTGTCTTTGTATTTAATTTTGACTTGACTACACTCCTGTCTTGTTGCCTGCTTTCTTTTAGCTGATGTATACCATCTTGAAAAATTGCCTGAATTTAATGGTACATGCTGTGTTTGGCCCATGTATAGCATCTGTGCTTTTTTATACAAGGACACACAGTGTCATTGACTGAATATCCTAATCCCCCCTCCCGTCGCATCCCTATGGCTCAAGGCGAATATTCGAATAGTCGTCATTAATTGGACCCGAATATTCGAAGGATGGCAACTACTATTTGGAACAGCCCTACTAAACTAAAAAGCAGGGTGTTCAATGGTGGTAAAATTTTTGGCTCTACAGAATCTGCCATTCCATTTGAGGGTCAAGTACCTGCAAACATTTGTGTAAGAAGAAAAAAAGCAGACATTGGGAATTTTATACCTACCTCAGAAAAACAAGCAACAGGAGGTAAGGAGCTGAAAGCTTAAATCTTACATTTTCCCCCATGGATGTTCCTGTCAGAGAAACCCAAACTGTCTTTTTCAGTGACAGAATGAAAACCTGCAGGGACCTCACCAGTTTTGAGCCACTCATCAATGACTCACTCTTAACGCTCACACTGACAGAGCAGATGGCTTGGACGGTCTAATGACAGGCCTCAACCCTGCTATCTAAACATTTCATATTTTCTACATCATCCCTCACATTTGTTTGGCTTTCCAGTTCATGTGTTCAGCATTCCCTCCTGCATTCACTGAATTCCAGCCTGAGCTCAGACGGATTTTAGGTAACAGACTGTGTTATTGCAGATTACGGTCTCGCATTCTCATATTCACTCTTTCTGATCACTTCTCTCTCTCTCTGTCTCTGTCTCTCTCTTTATTTATATATATATATACACACATACATATACATATACATACACATATGTAATGTATAGATATATGTGTGTGTGTGTTGAAAAAAGTGTTGATTCATTCAGACTGACATATTGTTCATGCTGCAGCCAGGTTTCAGTGAGACACAGTCAATATGATGATCAGTTCTCAGATCATTAACTAAAATAGATCTAATATTTAATAATCCACATTTAATTGCCCTGTTTTTTGGTTTTAATGAAGTTGTATTAATTTGAATAAGGTTGTTATGAACAGAATTTTAGTATTTTTCAGTCTTATAATTAGAAGTCACGCATTCTGATTTCATTGACCTTCAGTTCCCAAACAAAGAAAGACACAACAAACAATAAGACAACAATGACGTAACAAACAACAGACATGGAATGAATCTCCCCTTCTCCAGAGGTAACTCTGTGTGTGTTGCTCTGGTGCCTGGCAGTAAACTGTTCTTCTGCTCCGTACTACGCTGCATAGTGAAAAACATGGTTGTTTTCCTCAATGCAATGCCAAAAGCACAGTTTTGATATTGATGCTGTTAATTACTGTTAATGTAACTACCTGTACCAGTCTTTGTGTACTTGAACTCTGTTCCCAGTCTATGCATATTTCAAACAGTAGCCTTGTGCATTTGCTCCTCTGTTCATTAAGTATCTAATAGGTTACCCATTAAACCCATTACCTCCCCTTTCAGTTAGAGAGTGATTCTCTTCCCATCCTTTAACTGTCTGTGGGCAATCCAAGTACAGCTGAGGAGCCACTGAGCAAAAACAACCTCTGTTAGCCCAGCTGATTGGCTCAGGGGCTGATTGATAGAGCCCAAATACTAATGGGTGCCATTGTAGTGTGGGGGGTAATGGAGAGGCACAGATGCAGAAGGGTGATAGACACTGATTATAAAATCTTCATGAACCAGGATTGTAGCTTAGATGAGTCCTATACATGTAATACTGTGCAGCAGATTATCTTGTGGCATGAGTGATGTGGGGGAAAGGTAAAATTACACCCCTCATGATGACAAAGGAGACAAAGTATGAAACCATTTTTCTCGGCTCATGTTTATTTTGTGATATTATGCTCACCTTTCTCTCAAGAAATTGTCCCTGTTAACGTCGCTGCCCTTTCTTCACATGTGGCTTCCAATTCAGCACTGGTTGGGTAAAGTCTGAAAAAATGTGATTGAAAGCCAGGGCCCGTATTCACAAAGAATCTTAGAGTCCTCTTAACTTAGCCTAAAAATTCCTAGCAAGGAGTCTTAGGTTAAGAGTGATTTCCGAAGCTCCTGAGAGCCACTCTGAGCAAGGAACTTTTGTCTTAGTGAGGAGGCGTGGTTGACCCTGTTGCTAGGTATGACGCAGTCTTCTAAGAGCTGTGATTGGTTGTTACAAAAAGGGGAAAGGACTCCTAGTAATGAATGAACGGTAAAACCAACCGATCACATAACTTGGACTGTATTAAGAAATGTGTAATGGTGACATTTATTTTATGTCATGATGATGAAACTCAGCCAAATTAAATTAATTGTGACACAGCTTCAAAATGTTTGAACGTCCCTCATCCACATGCAGATTATATTGATGTGCTTATTGTTATGTTTACTGTCCTGGTAATTTAACATTCTTAATGAGGAAAATCCAGCACTCTGTCCCTGCTTAGTGTCACATTCTGCCGCCCCATTTCAAATCTCCATTTCCACTGTCACTGGGACTGAGTAATGTGCTGATTTCACACTGGTCTGGTTTCCCATATTGCTCTGCTTTGTACTCAGACTGCATTTACCAGATGATCCTTGTCTTCCACCTTTTTATTGTCTTTCCTCCCCCTCTCTTCTACCTTACTCTTTTCCCACCACCTTCTACTGGTTCTTTCTATATTCTTTCTTTCATCCTGTATCCTCTTTCCGTATCCTCATCCTAAGCTGACGGTCTATCAAGTGGTGACAATACTGGGTTGTCCAGTGATTAATCTAAACCTTTGTTGTAGAATTGATTCAAGTGTTCTCACTCTTGCACCACAATTAAGATTTAAATGTGGTAAACAAATGAACAGTGCAGATCAATGGTGCTGCACTTTATGTGTACTGAGACAAAAGATTCAAATCAAATGAAGCACTTATAATTTGGTAGAGTTGTAGAGCTGGTTGCTTGTTGCTGCTTGCTATGAGTTTCTTAAACATTGCTGCTTTTAACCTGCCCCATGAAAACAGGCATTACTCCCATTTTTGAGAGCTTGGGGACAAGAGTTGTGCTTTACCCTGAGGGTCCACCACCTGCTGGTATAGGCGTGTCTGTGGCAGAGGTTGCAGAGGTAGTTAAGATGGCAAGGCCACGAGATGCTGAATGCTATGGACATGTATATCGGCTATGTTTGTCTGCCTCTTCAGTGTCGTGTGGAGGTCTGGCCTATGGAGTGATGGACTGGGTTGGTGACTGAGGCTGTGGTTCTCTGCTGGAAACTGATAAACTGCTCCCTCTGTGTTGGGCTCGAGTTTCTGCCTTAAGGGAAGGAATTTAAGGATTTCAGGATGTTGTTCATGAGTGACAGAAAAGTGGAGTGTGAGATGGACAGACTGATTAATACAGCGTCAGCAGGAATGCAGATGTTGCACCTGGGTCGTTTCTGGAATATCATCATTTTGGTTTTGTCCAGATTAACTGTCAGGGCCCAGATCTGACAGAAGGTTTGCAGATGATCCAGTTGTTGTAGTAGTGCTTCTTTTGATGGGGCCAGCAATATGAGATCATCTGCAAACAGTAGGCATTTAATCTCTGTGTCAGACAGGGTAAGACAGGGTAAGACCAGGGATGTCAGATAGGTCTAGTGATTCAGCTAATTGATTGATATAGATGTTGAAGAGGGTGGGACTGAGACTGCGCCCTGTTTCACTCCTCTACTCTGGGGGAAGAAGTCTGTTTCCATGTTGTTAATTTTTACAGCACATTTCATATGTGTGTACATGGTTTTAATGATGTCATAGACCCCCCTACACCCTTCTCAGTTAATTTTAGGAACAGACAATCATGCCATATTGTGTCAAATACTTTTTGGAAATCTACAAAACGAGAAGATTTTCTTGTTTTGGTGCACGTGTTTATTAATGAGGGTGTGAAGGGTATAGATATGGTCTGTTGTTCTATGTTTTGGTGTAAATCCTATCTGGCTTCTGCTCAGGACATCATGTTCTCTGAGGAAGTCTTGCAGTCGGTTGTTTAGGATGCTGCAGAACAACTTTCCCAGGTTGCTGCTGACACAGATGCCTCGGTAATTGTTTCGGTGTAATTTGTTTCCACTTTTAAAGATTGGTGTGATGAGTCCTTCACTCCAGAGGTCAGGGAAATGTCCGACACCCAGAACAAGGTTAAATAACTTTAATATGACAATGTTAAATTTATGGTCATTGAATTTTATCATTTCATTTTTTTCATTCTGAATTTTGCGATATTTCCATGCCAAATGATCCCTCAGAGAGACAGAAGCGATACCAGTGTCAGCTGCCATGTGCTCAGATGTTTTTCTGTGTGTTGTCATGATGCAGAGAGGTGTCTTCAGGAAGGAGGTGTGCACAGCAGCAGGTCAGTGGTTTTCACTGAAGCAGCCTGTTCAGAACAGGGCTAAAAGCAGCTGTCATACAGTCAGGGTGAAATGAACCATCTTTGCAGTATTTTCTGCTGAAAGATTGAAAGTACACATATCTCATATTGAGATTATCTTCAATTTGCTGAAAAGAGGCCAAGATATCAGACCTTGGTCTGCTCTGTCACGAGTGTTCCCTGCTGACGTTTAAGGAAAGATCAAAATCAAATCTCTTGATTACAAAATAAGGTCAATATATCACCTGCTGCTCGTGGTGTTGCAACTATTGCAGAGGTCTTGTTGAATCTTGTTAGATCTTGTTAAATATAGCAGCTATAAATGAACTCTTAAAAACAATAACTGGAGAGCAACAGGCTGATAAAGCCAACATTACTGGAGGTTAATCCATAATTGAATACATGAAGTTGGCCATAAATGAATAGCTTTGAGAATGTCTGTGATAAGGTTTCAGTTTGCTTTCAAAAGTAACAGTGCATTACTGAAAATATCAATAGTTCACTTAGTGTCATAGGTGTCATTATGTTATGCACTTATGTGCATTGCCTTTGGGACCATATGTATATAAACAGGTGCGGTTTGAAAAATCTGAATATTGTGAAAGAGTTCTTTTTTTCCGTAATTGAATTCAAAAGGTAAACCTTCATGTATTCTGTATTCATTACATGTTGTGAAAAATTACGATTTTTTTTTGTTTTCTATTTGATGATTACAGCTTACAGCTAATGGAAATCAGAAATCCAGTGTCTCAAAATATTAGCATATTTTATTTCAAGTTTAAGTAAATTACTATTCAAACAGTAAAAATACTGTGTATCTTTCAATCAAGTTAATTTCACTAGTTAACCACAAACATGGAGAAGACTGCTGGGTTGAAAGTTGTCCAGAAGACCATCAACAACACTCTTCACAAGGAGGGTTGAGCACAGAAGGTCATTGCTGAAAAGGCTGGCTGTTGGCAGAGTGCTGTGTTAAAGTACATTAAAGGAAAGCTGACTTGAAGTGAAAAGTTTGGTAGGAAAAGGTGCACAAGCAACAGAAATGACCGCAGCCTTGAGAAGATTGTAAAAAAACAAAAACAAGTCACAGTAGTGTCAAAACTACAACCAAAGGGGTTGCTGACCAGGACAGACAACCAGACAACTCCCCTGACCTGAACCTCATAGAACCCCACATGGTGTATTGTCAAGAGGAAGATGAGAAACACTAGACTCAAAAATACAGACAAGCTGAAGGGAAGGGTGCTATGGGCTTCAGTAACACTTCAGCAGTGCCACAGGTGTTGATCGCCTTCATGCCATGCTGCATTGAACTGTGGCTACCCTAACTGATCTACAGAAAGATCTAGGAAACACAAAAAAACAGGACGAACAACGTTGTAACTCCCCATCCGTCAGTTAGAACCGAAGAAGCCTCTTGGATGAAGGTTAAACGTCTTTAGGAACCTACAAGAGAAGTCCAGTTACTGAAGCTCCTATGATTACCATGACCTGATGACTGAGAACCTACACAGACAAGTGCATGAAATCACAGTCCAACCTCTCAGTGGTTGACAGGTATATGTCACCTGCAAAACTTCTTTACCGTGCTTTTAGGTGCTGGTCTGATGCCAGATCCTCCTCTTTGTAATACTGGAAGAGCAAGGTTGACGGCCTATGATCCTAGAGGTGGTGTCTGTAATTCTGCACCTGTTTCATGTTAGTAATTCCACTGTTCACACACACAAACCCTATCACTACACGTTTTGTGAGTTGCTTGACTTAAGGTTGAGAGGGTGTGATCGTGACCAGGTTGGAAATAGAGCTTCAAAATGCAAAAAGAAGACACAGGAGCAAGAGACAAAACATAGAGAGCAGGCAATTTACTGAAAACTGCATTTAAAACAAACAGGCTGTTCATCAGCTGATCAAAACTTTAAGACCACATCCTTTAAAAGGCAGAATCTGTGCAAAAATCAGGCTTTCATGTCATTTTCTGTCAGACATTCAGACTGCCATGACCTCCTGATGGCAAAGGCAGAAAGGCTTTCTGTCTTTGAACATGGCACAAGCATGGCCTCTCACAATGTGCCATCGTTGCCCAGGACAGTCATTTTAAACTGACCCTGAGGGTTATGGGACAAAAAAGTCAAATGGTAGACCCCCAAAAAATTCCCCTGCGCTGAGGCGGCTCCATCATGATGGGTGCTTTTTCCTTCAGTGGATCAATGGTGCTGCAGGTTGTGCAGGGGCCTCAACGGTGGCTGGCTATGTGGAGATGCTGCAGTAGGCGTCCCTCTTGACTGGAGCTCTCGTCTGTGTGGTAATGACTGGGTCTGTCAACAGGACAACGCTGCACTTCACAACATTAAAAGTTGACAGGAATTTTGAAATGATGACTATTATGTTATTATAAGCCATTTATTAACAAAATTTAAACGTAGAGTCTTACAAAAAGGCACAATCTTGAAATACGGTTTTAACGAACACAAAAAAATACAATTAAAATAAATAATATCAACTGTTTTCACTTAAGTTAAATCCTAGTGAATCTTAAAACAAGCCATTGCTGGTCACATTTAAAAGTAAAATTAATGAACATAAATAAAAAAGTGCAAACATGGCCAAGGGGTAAAACCAGGGAACTCAGAGGCTGAAGAGGTCTGCTGTGCTGTGTGACTTCTTTTAGCTGCACATGGTGCAGGTTGGATCAGTGCAGCAACCCATCTGGGCTTTTCAAAGAACTCTTCCAGAGCCTTATTGTAGTCCAGCTCAGCCACAGAGGGACCATGTATGGTGTAGAGACCCAACATGTGCGTTTAGCACATCTTACCTATAAGTTGTACAAGGAGCTTCAATGAAGACTCTGGTTGAGGATCCTTGTTGCCCGCTGGCTCATCATCTCCTCCAGTGCTCCTCCGACTTCGGAAAAAGAAAGTGTCCAACGTTTTTATGACCCTTTCTCTGTGACATGTCACGTAAAAGTTGTTAGCGTGTAGACAGGTAGAGGTTTTGGGCGTTCAGATGATGGGAAATACATCTGACCTCTCGCCCCCGATGTGTTCACGTATCGACCGTAAGATGTCGCCATTGAGCATCAACCGTATCACCAGATGCGGTTAAAAGCTCTGTATACCGTCTTTGGTATCACTGTTTTGGTGCATAGAAAACCTATTTAAAATAAATAAACAAGTGACGCTTAGCCTGGCGGGGGGGCAAGAAAAGCCTGGCGGCCCGCCAGGCCTATAAAGAACT